>JACXGJ010001976.1:0-73261 GCA_016801105.1 Esox niger
CCACTCACAGAGGTTGTAGAGATGCCCTCAGTTAAAACAGGTGGGGTTCACCACCACCACCACTCACAGAGGTTGTAGAGATGCCCTCAGTCAAAACAGGTGGGGTTCACCACCACCCCCACTCACAGAGGCAACAGAGATGCCCTCAGTCAAAACAGGTGGGGGTCAACCACCACCCCCACTCACAGAGGTTGTAGAGATGACCTCAGTTAAAACAGGTAGGGGTTCACAACCACCACCACTCACAGAGGTAACAGAGATGCCCTCAGTCAAAACAGGTGGGGTTCACCAGCCCCACCACTCACAGAGGCAACAGAGATGCCCTCAGTCAAAACAGGTGGAGTTCACCACCACCACCACTCACAGAGGCAAGAGATGCATTCATTCAAAACAGGTGGGGGTCCACCATATAGCCACTGATCAACATGAAAAATATCCACAATGTCAAAGTGTGAAATGTAAATCTAGATTGTATTCTAAATGAATACATATTAGATAGGACAAATCACATGATTATCATTTAAATGTTACCGATAATGAACATTTAAACCCTTGTGTGTAATTCTTTAGGAAATAATGAGAAAGTGTGGCCTCTGAGGGAGCAGTGTGAAACCACTCCATGTCACATGTATGTGATTCTACCCAATAAAAGGAGTCAGAGGGAAGATGTGTCATTCCCCGATATGATCTGGTCAGGAAGGAAGTCTGCTCTAGCCTTCAGTACCATGACCATAGAAAAGAAAATACCTACATGAATTATCACCTTCAAGGAGGTTTGGGATTTTTTGTGCTGTTTTCCTTCAACCATAAAAAGAATCAATTAATATTGTTTGAATAATTTGAGAAAATGTAGATACCCGTTAAACTGTAATGTTTCATGTGTGCCAGAATGTTATTGGGGTAAATATCGTACTGACTGCATTGTACTATACTGTATGCAGGTGCTTACTGAAGGAGGGTGATTTGAGTTTTCCTGCTATCAATATCATGTTCAACATAGGAACACCAACTTCACTTTTGAAAAGAAAATTAATTATTTTTGTGAGGCAGTGCTGCTGTACGGTTGGCGGTTAAAAATGTATAACATAATTTTGAAATAGATCAATCAAACTCCAACAACACTGTTTGAAGGAGAGCTGTTAATGTCACAGGCTGGCTGGGCTGCTGTATTGTTGGCAGTTACAATATTTTTCTTTTAAATATACTCATCAAACTTGGATGAACTGATCCTTCTCAGGTCCTGTCAACCCTTGCCTTGTGTGTCTGCTGTCAATGACAACCCTGTTCAACTCCTCCCAGGAGATAGTGTTTGTGCTGCATGGACTGAATGTAACGCAGACAAACAGACACATCTACTTTGTATTTATTCTAATCCTCTACCTTTTTACAATTTTTATTAATCTAACTTTGATCTTTACTATAATTCTGGAGAAAATGTTGCATGACCCAATATATTTATTCCTCTGTAATCTGTGTATTAATGGGATAATTGGAGCTTCGTCTTTTTACCCAAAGATACTTTTTGACCTTTTGTTGGACTCTCATGTGATAACATACGTTGGGTGCTTGACCCAGATATTTATTATCTACTCCTATGTTTACTGTGAATGTACTAACCTGACTGTAATGGCTTATGACAGATATGTTGCCATCTGTAAGCCTCTTCACTACCGCTGTATTATGACTATTAGAAAAGTGTGGACACTGATTCTTCTTACGTGGCTTTTATCATGGATGGAATGTATCTTTTCAGTATTTCTAACATCTAGGTTACCCCTCTGTAGTGTTGACATTGATAAGCTTTATTGCTCAAACTGGGCAGTTGTGAAGCTGTCGTGTGTTGACACCAGTCTGAACAATATCTCTGGCTTTGTTTTCATATATTCACATTTCTTTCAAACAATACTTGTCCTTATTTCCTACGTAAAGATCATCAAAGTATCTTTGCGTTCCCAGGCAGGGAGGAGGAAGTTCATGCAGACCTGTCTGCCTCATCTGATCACCCTGACTAACTTTGTAATATCTCTATTATTTGATGTGATGTACGCTCGTTATGGAAGCAATACCAGTTTGTTGGCCCTGAGGAATATCATGGCTGTGGAGTTTCTAGTTGTTCCTCCTCTGGTGAATCCAATTGTGTATGGGATAAACCTCACTCAGATTCGTAATAGAGTTCGACAGATTTTTAAACGTAAAGTTGCTGTCCGAAGACAAAATGTGTTGTAATAATGCACTTATATGTACAAACATAAACTTTTAGATGAAGGAAAATGGTAGCTCTGTGAAGGAAAAATGGTAGCTCTTAATCTCAATTAAAGCATTGTACATTGTAATGTATCTACACATTAAAATCATGAGGTTATGTCTTTTGGCTTCCATCAAAACTGTCTTAATTATTTAGTATCCTCTTTTTACCTTGATCTATGAAGTAAATCTATCTGTAGGGGATAGGTGATTTGAGTAACCTCTTGTTATCAGAAAACCATACACCCAAAGATTTATTCAAGCTAATATTCAGAAAGAGGTCATAGTATCATGAAGTCAGTTTAGAAAACACATTAACCAGTAGCAATGAAGTTTGGTCCAAAAACATAGTCATAATAACATATATATATATATATTTAAATACTTAAAAATATGTATTGTTGTCTCTAAAGGGCTGCATGCAAAATAACTGTATGCATTTATTTATTTTTACTGTAGAAGTTAATTGCAATTAATATTAATTTGAGAATGTTCTGAAAAGTGACACTAAATAAAAAAAATTCTGTTGAAAGACATTTTGTGCGTTGTTGTGTAAAAACCCATAACGTTTATCCCAATGTTTTAAAGCATTTATTTGAAACTAAAGTTCACTGTGGTTTTCAAATTTCCTCAGGGACCCTATTCCATGTATTTTATCTTTTCCATATTTTTACATTTAACAGAGAAGCAGGTCACAACTTAGGAGGACATGAGGTCTTGGCCCACACCTGCGGAGTACCAGGCTTGAATCGTTGCTGTCCCTTTCCAAAGTCCTCCTGGTTGTTTGGCAGATCAAGACGATACCTGACAATTTCAGCTGCCACTCTGCTGACCCAGCCCCTCCCCACGCCTGTTCCTCTCCTTGTCCATCGGGTCAAGCCTCCGATCTGGACTGGGTTTAAATGGACTCTGGGCTCAGCCCACATGCACCGAATCATTATTACAATTTGGACTCTTAATATTTTCACCCGGCCCAGCCAGAAGAGGATTATTCATCCCTCTGAGCCTGGTTCCTTTCTAGGTTTCTTCCTATATTTCGGCCTTATGGAGTTGTTCAACACTACTGTTGTTTGCTCCTTGGGTTTTAAGGCCGGGTGTTTTGTAAAAGCACTTTGTTACAACTGCTGATGTAAAAAGGCTTTATAAAATGTATTTGATTGATTGATTGATTGGTTAATAAGTAAAGTGTTTTTAATCATAAAGTCTTAAACACAACATTGCTTAACAGGATGTGGCAGGAACTAAACATAACATTCCACATTTACCAACAAAGAGAGAGGGAACTGGGGAGACAAAACAGGGAGGTGGCAAGGGGAAAACGAGACACAGATGAGAAGACTAAAGATACAGGTGAAATCAATGAACACAAGGGCTGAAAAACTGAACGCAGAAACAGTGACTAAAACCTAAAAACGCTAATCATATCAGTATAACAGCCCGGTTGTTACACATATCTAGCACACCTGATTAGGCTTATAAAATAATCATTAATTTGGTAATCAGGTGTGCCTGTTCAGGGTGAAAATTACATTTAAAATGTTTAGGGGTTAGAGGTGAGGTTTGAATAGTTTAAAGGTTTTTGTGCTTTCACTGTTAATCTAGGGTTACTTCCTCTAAGCAGTGTGGCTTACACACACGCACACACACACACACACACACACACACACACACACATATTTGTACAATTTATTTCTCGCAAATAATACTTAAAATGTCTTGGCTTATGGTCATTATTTACTGGCTGGTTGGTACCAGTCCTGACAAAACATATAATGCCCAAAAACCGAAGAAATATTTTCAGAAAATATTTATTTTAGAAATCCCCTGTGGCTCTAAGTCAATGATTGTCCTGAAATCAAACTTTTTACTGAAATCCAAAATGGTGTAACAGCATTTGTTTGATGCCTTGTATAAAAACTCATTTGATGTGTGACTGCGTTATCTTCGACACGCAAGACCTAACAGCTGATAAGGTTCGGTATTGTGCACCAGCCCCTGGAGCACTATACCCTCCAAGGTAGACTGGTAGGCAAACTGGTAGCTATCCAATGTTGGGGGGAGGTAGGACTTAAAGTGGGCTAGAACTAGTCTTTTGAAGCCCTTTATGATCGTGGGAGTGAATGCGAAATATTGGCAAGTCGCAGACAACTTCCTTGGCACTGGCATAATGGTTGTGGTCTTGAGGCACATGTGGACAGACTGATAATGTCAGTAAAGACCTCGGCCAGCTCCCCAGCACATGCTCTGAGCACACACCCGGGCACGCAGGATGCATCAGGACCGCAGCCTTGGTATACATTTACCCTTCTCAGGGCAGACATCACATCTGCTGTGGATAGGGTGAGAGGGCGGGGGAGGTCATCTGGGGGGAGTTCAGATTTAACGTCTGGCTCTGTTGTCCCTGTCGAAGCGAGCATTGTTTACCTTGTCTGTTATGGAGACGTCGCTGGCTGTGGGGGTAGGGTT
The DNA here is from genome assembly GCA_016801105.1 of Esox niger. Lineage (NCBI taxonomy): Eukaryota > Metazoa > Chordata > Actinopteri > Esociformes > Esocidae > Esox > Esox niger. Next base: position 4,711 of record JACXGJ010001976.1, read on the forward strand.
GTTTGGCCGGTTGTCGGTGATGGCTTGGATGCCCTGCCATGTGTCGGAGGTCCGAGTTGTTTTTGAAGTGTTCCTCAATCCGCAGTTTGTGGTCATTCTTAGCTATTTTCATGCCCCTTCAAAGAAAGGAAAGCTGAAATTCTGAACTCTTGCCTCATACTCATCCTTTGATCTTAAACCCAAATGTCTTTAGTGACCAACAAAAACTAAAGAATTTGCCTTGTCGTTCCAATACTTTTAAAGAGGACTGTATACACATCACATCCACCGTCATTATGTACATAATAATGCCTGCACTATTTTTCTATGTGTAAGTTCATGGTAGGTCTAAATAATCTTGAATCAAATTCCACGTATGTGTTTATAAATCTTATTCTGGTTGGGGAAGGTCTTTATTAGTCCATGAGTAGTGACATTGTTAATGCAGATGTTGATGTAATCCAGAAGCGAATAAGCGTATGCTTCAATGTCCATATGGGAGTCATGGGTGGTTTGAGTGTCAAAAAACTCTAGTCTGTGTGTTGCGATACTCCCTGATGACTGGCTCTGGGGGTTATTGGGGTTAAACAATTCTTGGCGGTTCTAGTGTTAAATATATCCACATACGTTTCCCTCCTCCAGCATAGCACTCCAACGACATCATGCTGCCACCCCAGTGTTTCAAAGTTTGGGATGGTGTTCTTAGGCTTGCAAGCCTAACGATGGTCATTATGGCCAAACAGTCTGCAAAAAGCATGATATTTGTCCCCATGTGCAGTTGCAAATCATTGTCCACTGAGTGGGCTTTCAGGTTACTGTATGTTGATGTAGGCCTTTATCATTAGAAACACCAGGTCTTATCCGCTATAACTGCCAGAGCCAAACGCTGTTTGGCATCATTAGCATACAAATCGTCCCTATTAGCATGGATTTTCTCCATCACCACCAGCCAGAGCATCAGTTACTCTACTGGGTCGTCGTCAAACTATATAGAAGTATGAAAATTTATGAATTACAAAAGAATGTTTGTACTTAAGGTTTTATCATACAAAAAAAAACTAAAAAGAATACACAGAACAATTACTTTAAAAAACAGGCTATAGTATTTTTATTTGTTTATTAGGCCCTACAAATGTAAAAAAATGTATAGTCTTCAAAGGCCTAAAGCACGGGTGCTTGACAATACAAAGGCTACAGCCTACTCGTAGAATAGTTGCTCTGCACCATCAGTGTTTTCATCAATGTACGTTTACAGTTTAACTCAAAATGAAATGTTGTGGGCTGGGCTAGAATGGGCCTTTATAAGTCTAATTTAATAATACCAATTGGCAATTCGTGGATAACATGAATATGAACTCTAACAATATCATTTTTCTACTGTTTTGGAACCTCATTAAAATGACCTTATTGATGTGGTGTCAATAATAAAGAGACATCAGAGGGAGCAATGTTTAATTCCCTGCATGTCAACTGTTGCTATAACAGTTCAGTTACTCTCATTTTACCCTATAAAAGAGCAGGTCAGAGGGTGGAGAAGTGTCATACACAGGTATGCTGTGGTCTGGTCAGGACGTGGCAGTTTACTCTGTCCATCAGTACAGAGAACATACAGAAAAAGGTCCATCTGATTGAATACATTTAAGGAAAACGGATCTTTCATCAATATTAAAATGTTCTGCTCCTCAACCATGCTGATGATAACATTTTCAAATGGAAATCACATGTTGGATTTTGACAATACGTGGTTCTGATGACGTTTTATCACAATCATTCTGTTGCTACCTAAAATTGTATCGATTATTTTTAAAGAAAGGTTTTCTTTGATTCATGTTAACCAAACTGTGATGTCTGTTGAATACAATACTAACAACTTTGCATGTAGGTGGGTGCTTACCTGATGGTTTGGTTTGTCCTTTAGTCAGTATAATGTTTAACATCTGAATTAATGAATAACTACACTAATTAAAGTAGTGCTATCAGTGTTGTGAGGCTGTCAGTGCTGCAGAAATCCTGAAAGTTACTGTTAGAAAGTCAGACAATTATTTTTCAGGTCCTGTCAACAACAGCGTTGTGTTTCTGCTGTTGATGACAACCCTGTTCAACTCCTCCCAGGAGATAGTGTTTGTGCTGCATGGACTGAACGTGACGCAGACAAACAGACACATCTACTTTGTATTTATCCTTATACTATATCTCATCACAATATTTAACAATCTAACACTGATCTGTACTATTGTCCGGGCTAAAATGTTGAATGACCCAATGTATGTATTCCTCTGTAATCTGTGTATTAATGGGATAGTTGGTGCTTCATCTTTCTACCCAAAGATACTTTATGATATTTTATTTGACTCTCATGTGATTACCTACATTGGGTGCCTGGCCCAAATATTTTCTATTGTCTTCTACGTTTATTGTGAGTGTAACAATCTCACTGTAATGGCTTATGACAGATATGTTGCCATCTGTAAACCACTACACTACCACACAATTATGACTATTAGAAAAGTATTGACACTGATTCTTTTAACATGGGTTTTGTCTTCGCTCGAATGCAGCATTGGTATAGCACTAACAGCTAGGTTGCATCTCTGTGGTGTTGACATTGATAAAATCTACTGCTCAAACTGGGCGGTTGTGAAACTTTCATGCACTGACACCACCATTGACAACATTTCTGGCTTTGTTTTTATATACTGCAACTTCCTTCAAATTATATTTATCCTGATTTCCTATGTGAACATCATCAAAGTATCTTCACGTTCCCAGGCACATAAGACAAAGTTCATGCAGACCTGTCTGCCTCATATGATCACCCTGGCTAACTTTGTTATTTCACTCCTTTTTGATTTGATGTACGCTCGATATGGCAGCAACACCAGTCTGTTGGCCCTGAGGAATATCATGTCTGTGGAGTTTCTAGTTGTTCCTCCTCTGGTGAATCCAATCATATACGGGATGAACCTTAGTCAGATTCGTAATAGAGTTAGACAGATGTTGAACCGCAAAGTTAAGATAAATGCACTGTTGTGATATTGTTGTGTGTATCAACATAATTAATCTTCTTCATGAAAATTTGTAGGGACAGAAATGCCACTCTGGCTCACAAATAAAACACTGTACCTCAGAATATATTTGTAAAAATTAAAATAAATTACTTTTAGACTCGTTATTTTGGTACTAATTACTAAGATGAATTTGTGTTTCAATTATTCAAAGGTGATTTTGTTTAAATTATTTACAAATACTAATACTACTCATACCATATTAATAATGCAGAAGTCATTACTGAGTGGGTTGTATTTATCGTCATATCATGGGACTCAACAGTCAGTGTGGTAGAAATTCACCAGTTTGAACCCTTATTAAGCAGGTAAGACAGATGTCAAAATGATCTTAAACACAATAGCAATTTATTATTATATTTGCGCGTAGAGACAGAAAAATACTAAAACAAGATCAGTGGAAGTCTGTCTGAAGCACAATTAAAAAACGCTAACCTGACACTCATAAGCAATATACTCACAGATAGTCAATGTCTTGAGACCGCTACTATCAATACTCTTAACATTATGGTCAATACTGATATCATCATTCCACTCATTAGGGAATGTAAAAAGGGCTGAAGTGTCTGGTTCTGGGTCATCGTTGGCATGGGTCTGGGTCAGTGCCTCTAATGTAACCTTAGAAGCACACGCTTTTATTAAACATGATAATAACACAACAAACTGGTAGAATTGCAATAACAGCAAATATATCAAAACATCTTGAATATTGTCATTCCCCAGGGACCAAACGTGGAGGAAAAGCCTGAGAATGGATTCCAACCATGGACTTTGTCAACCTCTGCAATGCCTTGATTGGTTTTGTGCACCAAGTGAATAACTTTGTCTGATGAATCAGAAATAAAAGTACAGAACCCAGATCCAACCACCTTGCAAACACCTTGGGAGGCCAAGATCATATCTAACACCATTCAATTTTGTAAGGCAAATGGAACAATATTTAAAAAAATTTAAAGGTCCCTGAGAAGATGGTTGAATACCTCTGCTGTATTTTAAAGCTTGACATCGTACTAACATTAAGGTTGGGTTACGTCCACAAAGCAGTGTTCTTCATACATATTTGTAATCTTTCTTTCAGTCAAATAAGTACCATCATATCAAAGCATATTAAATCTACGAGCCAAAAGACAAATTGAATTGAACACTTGACATAATTTCAATAGCTGTGCGGGTTTTGTTAGGCTAAAGATTCTATTAGTATATAATACAACATATCATTTTTTTTCACATATTTCTTTGGTATTTGTCTATTCTTAAATCTTAAAAATGTCCCATACAAATTCAATGTGTGAGACATTCCCCCTCTGGAATGTTTCCTATATTTCAAAACAGTTTATTAATTTAATTTAATAATTAGTCAGCATTTTTTGCATAAATTGTGGAAGAGTAGTTTAATTTTGTAACATATAACAATAAACTGTCAAAAGAATGATGAAGACAAAACCCCTATTCCCAAGTAATGAACAAGTAAAGAATGATAAGTGGGTGAAATAAAACATTACTCCACAAAGTGTCATGAGGAAAGAGACCTCAGAGGGAGCAGTGTCATCACTGTACGTCTCAGATGTTGCTATGGCAGATTCCCAATAAAACAAAGATGCAGAGCATCGAGAGGTGTCATACCCAGGTATGATCAGATGATCTGAGTTAGTCTACTCTGTCAGTCTGTGCAGAGACCATTCTAAACAAATTACAGTGTTTCCATATTTCAGCTTCAATAATTATAAACAATCATAATATTCAAGGGGTTACATTTTGGACTTTGTTGGACTTCTTGATTTTTTCCCATAAACTTTATTTCATGTGTGAATATTTTCTTTTTTATAGTAATGTTTTATGTATACCAGAATGTGATTATGTTTACCACTGTACTCACTGCTTTGTCCTCTATTGTGTGCAGTTGGTTGGTAAAGCGTGATGGTTCTAGGTTGTTGTGTAATCAGTACCAACTTGGATATCTGAATCCCAACAACACAGTTATGACAAATAACTATAAATGTTGTGAGGTTGGCATGGCTGCTGTATGATTGTCAGTTACTGTTAGAATGTCATCAAATTGTTCTTAAATATACCAATCAAAGTTGGAGTAACCGATCCTTCTCAGGTCCTGTCAACACTAGCCTTGTGTTTCTCCTGTTAATGACATCCCTGTTCAACTCCTCCCAGGAGATAGTGTTTGTGCTGCATGGACAGAACATGACGCAGACAAACAGACACATCTACTTTGTATTTATTCTTATTCTTTATCTCTTCACTATATTTAATAATCTAACATTGATATTTACTATTGTTCTGGAGAAAATGCTGCATGACCCAATGTATCTGTTCCTCTGTAATCTGTGTATTAATGGGATAATTGGAGCCTCATCTTTCTACCCAAAGATACTTTATGACATTTTATTTGACTCTTATGTGATAACATACGTTGGGTGCATGACTCAGATATTTGTCATCTACTTCTATGTTTCCTGTGAATTTACCAACTTAACTGTAATGGCTTATGACAGATATGTTGCCATCTGTAAGCCTCTTCACTACCACTGTATTTTGACTATAAGAAAGGTGTGGACCCTGATTCTTCTAACATGGCTCTTATCATGGCTGGAAGTTACTATTGGAATAATACTAACAGCTAGGTTACCCCTCTGTGGTGTCGATATTGATAAACTCTACTGCACAAACTGGGCGGTGGTAAAGCTCTCATGTGTTGATACCAGTCTAAACAATCTCTACAGCTTCATTATCACGTTTTTTCACTTTTCTCAAGCATTGCATATCATGTTTTCCTATGTGAACATCGTCAAAGCATCCTTCCATTCGTTGCTACAGAGGAGGAAATTCATGCAGACTTGTCTGCCACATCTGATCACCCTGGCGAACTTTGTCATATCTCTGTTATTTGATGTGATGTACGCTCATTATGGCAGCAACACCAGTCTGTTGGCCCTGAGGGATTTCATGTCTGTGGAATTTCTAGTGGTTCCTCCTCTGCTAAATCCTATCGTATATGGGATGAACCTCACTCAAATTCGTAATAGAGTTCGACAGCTGTTTAACTGGAAAGTTTTTGCACAAAGGTAGGTATATTGTTTTGATGAATTTTTGTGTATCTGTGTTTTGGTTGATCTTATTGATGTATTTTGGATGATTAAAATACATGAAGCTATTCATAATATTTACTATGGGTTATGTTTAATGGATATTAAAAAAAGAAAAAATGTGCTGTTCATGCTCACAAAAAATGTATAAATGGAAAATCAAGATACATTTGTATTTAAACTTTTGTCTGAATAACTAAATGAAGAATTTCTGGCACTTCATAGAAAATAACCTTGTCTTAATAATGACTTTAGTGTTTGGCTTTGCTAAACATTTCCATTATTTAAGCCAGTAAAGAAAGAAACATAATGAAATAATTGGCATGAAAGTTAGGTGACAATACATGATCTTCAGAAGCCAATGTACGTCCTTTATAGGTGTCATTATGATTTTTCTGAAGTTTTAAATCAGTTTTGTACTCATTATTTGGAAATTATACTGAAAGATTATACAATCCCGATTCCAAAAAAGTTGAGACACTGCTTAAAATTCAAATTAAAACAGAATTAGTCTGCAACTAATTTAAACACTATATTCAATGAAAAAAATACAAAGACAACATATCAAATCTTTTAACTGAGAAATATTTTTTTGGGGGGAAAAATACATGCCAAATTGGGAAAAAGTGGGAACAGGGGCATATTTACCACTGTGTGGCAACATCTCTTCCTTTACAATTACTCGGTAAACTTTTGGGAACTGAGACCATTTGCAGTAGTTTTGAAAGTGAAATGTATTTGAGCTGCTCTACAATTTGGGGTCTCGTATTTTTCATTTCATAATGCGCCAAATCTTTTCAATGGGTGACGAGTCTGGACTGCAGGCAGGCCAGATAAGCATACAGACTATTTTACTATGGGGCCATGCTGTAGTATTATGTGCAGAATGTTGTTTAGCAGTGTCTGTCTGAAAAAGAGGTAATCTGGATGGCAGCATATGTTTCTGTAAAACCTGTATATTTTGTTCATTAATAGTTTCTTGACAAATGTGTAGGTCATCCAAGCCATGAGCATTAATGCACCCCAATACCATGACAGATTCTGGCTTTTAAACTGTGTTCTGATTAGAAAACGCAAGATGGTTCCTCTCCTCTTTAGTCCGGAGGGCGCAGCGTCCTTGATTCCCCAAAATGATTAAACATTTTGAATCATCAGGCCCCGAGGACAGTTTCCCACTCTGCCTCAGTCCATCTTAAATGAGCTTGGCTCAGAGAAGACGGCAGCAGTCATAGATCATATTGGTGAATGTTCACTTCTTTGCATGGTAGAGTTTTAACATGCATTTCTAGATGGAGCGATGTACTGTGTTCACAGGAAATGGTTTTTAGAACTGTTCCTGAGCCCATGCAATGATTTCCACTACAGAATCGTAAATTGTGTCTGCAGTGTCGTCTAGATTGAGAAACGTTATTCTTGCCCGCGCAGTCTCTTATAGAGTGGTGAACCCCTCCCAATACTCACTTCTGACATCCTCTCTGGAATGATCTATCAAATAACCAGCCATGTTACTGATCTGGTACCAACTGACCTAATTATTTTTGTGATACTCCACCAGGTTTAGCATTTTTGCACTAAACAACGTTTCCAGTCTTATTTTTTTTGTCCCAACTTTTTTTAATCGTGTTGCTGGCATCAAATTAAAAGTGGGTATGTAGCGTATTTTTCAATAAACAAGAGATTGTTGCAGCTTCAACTTTTATAATGTCTTTTTACTATTATCTGTTTAATATAGGGTTTAAATGCTTTTCATTCTGTTATTTTAGGCATTTACTGCGGCTTACCAAATATTTTGAAAACTGAGTTTTATAAAGAAGCCAGGCAAGCCTAGTTCAGCCGACCAGCAAATAAAAGGCTTTGATCGTTGATGTTCTCCCGAGATTCAAACCCAAGACAACCACATGATCTGTTTCTTCAACCGCTACACCACCAACGTATACATTTGCCAGGGGTCAGTATAGCTTACATCACGTCAAGTTTGAATATTTCATTGGACAACATTAACCATTGTGTTAAACTAAGTAGCTGTCTTATTAAGTTTTCCTCCACCACAAATAGCATCTATGAACTTTATGGCTTTTCCCACTGTCCGTTTTAACAGCTTATTAGCCATTCGTGAAAGACATTGTTACAATAACTGTTGCTTCAAAACACAGCTCTGGAAAAAAATAAAAGACCACTGCACATTTTCCTTCCTTTCCAAAAAAGTCAAAAAGGAAAGTTTTGAGTGATTAACAGAAGTGTTCAACTTGCAGTGGACTCTTTGTTTTAACCCTTCTGTTCCTCACTCAAAACCTTCCTTTTTGACTTTTTTGGAAAGGTAAGAAAAAGTTGCAGTGGTCTCTTAATTATAACCCTTCTGTTCCTCATTCAAAACCTTCCTTTTTGACTTTTTGGAAGGGAAAGAAAAAGGTGCAGTGGTCTCTTGACGTGCTGTACGCTGCCTGCAGTTACCTACCCGAAGCTAAGTACCATTATTTTGCCTTTTGACTGCACTTGTTGTAGCTATTTCACGAAGGAGAAATGTCGTTTTCAGTTAAAGATAGCAGAGGTAGAGGCTCAGCTTCAGATGCCAATGTTAGGCAAGGATTATGTTAGTGTAGTAATGGGAAAAACTGCGTCTGTGCCACCAGGAAGAAGCGATCGTGTTGTTAGCCCCCCAGCACAGCTCCCGCAGCCGGGCAAGAACATTCTCTTGGTCACTGGAAAGAAATGCCATCGACCAGTTAAACCTGGGTCGCTGCTAGAGCCGACTGAGATTTTCAACAGGTTTTCCCCACTGGAGTCGGAGTCAAGACCCAAGGCATCTTCGGAGGGGAATGATCGACAGGCATTTTCTACCAGTGGCCCGGAAAAACTGACTTTTTTTTGTCATCGGCGACTCCATTACCCGCAGTATTAGACTAAAGAATCAGCCAGCGATCGCACACTGTTTACCGGGGGGCAGAGCTAGTGATGTCTAAAACTGGCAAGTATAGAGAGTACAGAGATATTGTTATTCAAATTGGCACTAACGACGTTAGGATGAAACAGTCAGACGTTACAAAGCAAAACATAGAGTCAGCGTGTAAATTAGCTAGAAATATGTGTTGGCATCAAGTAATTGTCTCTGGCCCCCTCCCAGCTAGGGGTAATGACAATCTCTACAGCAGACTTGTCCAACTCAATCGCTGGCTAAAAACTGAGTTCTGCCTGTCGCAGGAGGCAGAGTTTTGTAGATAACTGGCTCTCTTTTTGGGACTCGCCCAGAAACCATCCCTTTGTTACATCAAGATTAGATTACTGCAATGTGCTTTTTTCCGGCAACCCTGATAAATCAATAAATAAACTTCAATTAGTGCTGCACACTGCTGCTAGAATCCTAACTAGAACAAAACAATGTGAACACATTACTCCAGTACTAGCCTCTTTACACTGGCTGCCTGTTAGGGTTAGGGCTGATTTTAAGGTTTTATTGTTAACCTATAAATCAATTAATGGACTTGCTCCTACTTAGCTCGCTGAAATGATCCAGCCAAACATACATGCACGTAACCTTTGATTACAAGATGCAGGCCTTTTAACTGTACCTAAAATTTCTAAACAAACAGCCGGAGGCAGGGCTTTCTCTCATAGAGCTCCACTACTTTGGAATGACTTGCCAAATAGAAATGCAGACTCAGTGCAAACCTTCAAGCGCCTACTAAAGACTCATCTCTTCAGCCTGGTATATGATTAAGTGTAGTCTGGCCCAGGGGCGTGAAGGTGACCAGAAAGGCCTGATACTGTCTACCTTTGCTGTCTTGTCAGTTGGGCTCTCATTGCCACTGGGATGCCTTACCTCCAATGCCATTCGGGGGCGGAGTCACAGGCTTGTTGTTGTTCCTGTGTTGCGCACTTGTGCAAATGGGCTGTGCTCTGCTGGCAATACTTGGCCCTCATTCAGGATGGTTGTGGTTGGTGGGCGTCCCATTGGTTGATGCTTGGTAATGTGGGTGGATTGATCTCCTGCCTTTTGGACTCTGTCCGGGGCCTCCTCCGGATAGGGCCACAGTGTCACTGGCCCTTATCCGGCCCCCCTGTCTCAGCCCCAATGTTTTACGCTGCTATATTATTCTGCTGGGGGAGTAGGGTCTTAATTTTCCCTGTTTTCTGTCATTTTAAACTTAGTAGGACATGAGGTCTTAACCCACACCTGCGGAGTACCAGGCTAGACTCATTGCCGTCCCTGTCCAGAGTCCTCCTGGCCGTGTTGCAGATAAGGAAAATGCCTGAGGATTTCAGCTGCCACTCTGCTGACCCCCCGTCCTTGTCCTTTCGGTTTTGCCTACGATCTGGACTATATTTAAATAGACTCTGGGTTTAGCCCACATGCATTGAACTTATAAAATTTGGACTCTTAATATGTTCACCCGGCACAGCCAGAAGAGGACTGGTCACCCCTCGGAGCCTGGTTCCTCTCTAGGTTTCTTACTAAATTTGGCCCTCTTAGGGAGTTTTTTCTCGCCACTGAAGTTCATCACTACTGTTGTTTGCTCACTGGGGTTTAAGGCCAGGTGTTTTGTGAAAGCACTTTGTGACAACTGCTGATGTAAAAATAACTTTATAAAATATATTTGATTGATTCATTCATTCATTTTTTCCGGAGCTGCAGGTGACGATACCAGACTTTTTTGTCAATTGTAGAGATGAGAGAATCGTGTGGTCAGCAAAGTTTTTGTCTATCCTGAACAAATCTTTACATCTACCAGGATTGTTTCATTTTAGGCTTCCAACTACATAGCTACAGAAGGTTGTAGTTCGCAAAGCTTTTTTCTGTCCTGAACACAACTTGAGTCATAACATGTTTTAGCAATGACGGGAGGCGAACGCAGGACCTGTGGTTCCTTAGTCCGCGTGCCTCAAACCACTGTGCTATTAAACAAGTGCTCAGTCAGGTACTCACTCACTCACTAAGAGACATTGGCTCTTCTAGGGGCAATTACACAGATTTGAACATTGCTGTGCTGTTAAAAGTGTGAAGATGAATGTAAACAATATTATTTAGCCATTTGGAATCTCGTTCATATGATCTTGTTGATGTTGTCTCATTACAAAAGTGACCTCATACGGAGCAGTGTTTCATCATTCCATAGGTCTCACATGTTGCTATGGCAATAAAGATACTCTGATTCTACCCAATAAAATAGTGGTTGAGAGAGTGGAGAGGTGTCATACCTAGTTATGATCTGGTATGGAGGAAGTAGTCTGCTATAGCCTTCACTAAAGTTGCCATAGGAAATCTAACCATCACCTTTTGCTGTTTTGAAAATTTGTCAACCATGAGAGAAAAACAACTTTACGAAGGCTTTGGACTGAAATAACTTTCATATGATTTACCATCTAATTCACTGAGTTTCATATTTTTAAGGTTCCTACCTGCTTGGAATAATTTGAGAAAGACACATTTTTATCCATAACGCATCATGTACATCATAACGTGATTATGTTGAAAATCATACTAACTGCATTTGACTGTGTTTTATGTAGGTGGATTCTGAAGCAGAGTGGATTTGGATTTTTCTGCTAACAAAATCAGGTTGAACATCTGAATACCAAAAAGACGTTTTTACAAAATGACCTATTATTGTTTTGGGGCTTACAATTCTATCAATTCATTTCAAAACACCAACTAAACAAGGGTGAACTGATCCTTCTCAGGTCCTGTCAACACCAGCCTTGTGTTTCTGCTGTTAATGACATCCCTGTTCAACTCCTCCCAAGAGATAGTGTTTGTGCTGCATGGACTGAACATGACGCAGACAAACAGACACATTTACTTTGCTTTTATTTTTATCCTCTACCTTTTTACAATGTTTATAAATCTAACATTGATCTTTACTATTATTTTAGAGAAAATGCTGCATGACCCAATGTATTTATTCCTCTGTAATCTGTGTATTAATGGGATCATTGGTGCTTCATCTTTCTACCCAAAGATACTTTATGACCTTATATTTGACTCTCATGTGATAACATACATTGCTTGCATTACCCAGATATTTTTTATCTCCTTTTATGTTTATTGTGAAAGCACAAACCTGACTGTAATGGCCTATGACAGATATGTTGCCATCTGTAAGCCTCTTCACTACCACTCAATTATGACTATTAGAAAAGTGTGGACCCTGATTCTTCTAATGTGGCTTTTCACATGGCTGGAATGTAGCACTGGGATATTGGTGACAGTAAGATTGACCCTCTGTGGTGTCGACATTGATAGACTCTACTGCGCAAACTGGGCGGTGGTGAAACTCTCATGCAATGAAACCACTTATATCAACATCTACAGCTATATTTTCACATTTTTTCACCTTTGTCAAGTGATGCTTATCTTTATTTCCTATGTGTACATTATCAAAGCATCTTTACGTTCCCAGTCAGGAAGGAGGAAGTTCATGCACACCTGTCTGCCTCACCTGATCACCTTAATTAACTTTATCATGTCTCTCTTCTGCGATGTGATGTACTCTCGATACGGCAGCAACACCAGTCTGTTGGCCCTGAGGAATTTAATGGCTGTGGAGTTTCTAGTTGTTCCTCCTCTGTCAAACCCAATAATATATGGGATGAACCTCAGTAAGATTCGGAATCGAGTTAAACAGATGTTCAACTTTAAAGTTGCTGCCCTAAGATAAATGAACTGTGGTGTTGCAATGGTGTAAATGAACCAAAATTGGGGTTTTGGAACTAGAAAACTAAGCTTAACATATACATCTGTTACGGCCATTCACATTAGCACAAAAATGTTACCCAAAATGAGATCTGAATTGGTCATGACATTTGAATTGTTCATGACATCTGAATTGGTCATGACATCTGAATTGTTCATGGCATCTGAATCGGTCATGACATCTGAATTGGTAATGACATCTGAATTGGTCATAGTGGACCTCTATATCCACTTGGTAACCATCAACATGTTTCCCATTAAGTGTCATACACATTGTACTCAGATACTGACAGAGAATTCTTACCATGTAAAACTACACATTACATTCTAGAACATGATACAGTAAGGCTTAACATAACATACATGTAATAGTTGTAATGTGCTTATATAATTAATAATATTTCAACTATCAGATTTATCACATATCACTGTAACATTAGCAAGTAACTGTGCATAACATAACATTAAAGAGCTATGCAGACATTGCTTACACATTTTTCTGCATTTTGTGACAGAGAGTTATATAAACATACTTCAAACTGTATATTTTCGCTGCAAGAAATAGAAATAAGCACTTTCCCTAAGCATAATCAGCATTGAGGAGGTTAAAATTGGAACCATCCATACACTGGAAGCAATGCAGAGAGGGACTGATGTCGTGGATCACTTCATGTTACTTCCAATAAATGTTTAAATCAAATATATTTCTAAAGCCCTTTTTACATCAGCATGTTGTTAGAGTTGCTCTGTATAGGATGAAGTGTGCTTGAAATCGTTACTGGAGTACTGCTCGTTTCATTGGAGTTGGGGTGGCCAATAGCTTGCTAGACTGAATCCTTGAGCAAGGCAGCTAACTGTATCTGTGCCTGGAAGTCACTATGGATAAGACCTCTGCTAAATGATTTAAAGGTTGCTTGTGTTAAGCTGAACTCAATAGTATATTGCATGCCCTAGTATATTTCAGATTTCCTGGCAGTTAGCTTAAGAAAACATATACTGTATTTCTGTCACATAGAATTCTAATCAGAAAGGTATATCACTGTTGACATTTCAGCGTCTCAACAGGCTAGTTACATGTTAATTAGAATGACTGTTTTGGACTTTTAATAAAATATAAGAAAAAGTTACGGTTCATTCTTATTATTAGTGAAACCCTATTGTGTTTCTTTCAGCTCATTATTATTATTATTAAAATTTGGATTTCAGCAGTTCACTGGATGCTTGTCGGCCTCATGGTGGCACTTTCACAAGCATCCAAATAAGCATTTGTTGCAAGATCACCAGACTCTGGGCTCACCAGTCTTGAAAATTGGTACACAGGTGAATCTCTTCATGGTGAACATTTTTGACATTGGGACTCATAAAGCCCATCATGATGGATTTTCCGCCGTTTTGAATTTTTTGAAAAACACCAAAAAATGTACTCCTCTTGCCCCAAATATCTGATCTCCATGTACTTTGATATTTGGCGTCTGGATGCCATCAAATGTCTCTGTGATCTAAGATGGTTGAACAAGACGATTTACACATCTAACCGGAAGTTGAAATCTTGATAACTTTTTTGTCTCAGAGTCACTCATCTTGTCATTTGTATCAGACTTTGTTCAATAAACAAACTTTTACAAATCGTGAAATACCTCATCTGTGACAGACTAGACTTCATGTAATGTTAGGTTGATCAGTCTTTTTTCTTTACCGGAAGGCAAGTAAGTTAGCTAAAACTTTCTAGCCTATCATTTGCAACATCAATGAAAGCTAAATACAATGCAATAGAACAAAATATTAAGTTTGATTTTAATTGGGAATGTGATTGTGTTTTTAACTACGTCAGAAATTTCAGAAACAACATGCTAGTTAACATTTTATGCCGCTAATAATTGCAAAACATTGATGACATGATAAAGTTATTTGGAATACAAGAAGATTTTTTTCGAACTGCTGCTGACCAGAGAACATTTTGCTGGCCTGTTGATGTCAGAATCAGAATTTTATTTTTATAATGTTATGTATGTTTTCTCTAATGCTTTATGTGTTTTACAAAGTTTGTTCCCATCAGTCTACTGACGTAGTTCCATTGCTTTCCTTTCCGTTGGTTGTGTTGAGCATTTATCCAATAAGATTGTCCACATGTGCTGTCTCTAGGTCAATATCTACCCTGAGGCCTATAGAAATTTGAGTTCCATCTTCCATTGAAGCAATTGGGAGGATGTTGTTGATAGTGATATCCTTCAACCAATCAGATTCCGGTTCACCATAATGAGCCTATTCTTTGACAACTAACAGCCTTTAAGCTTGCCTTGTTGCCTAAGTGTGCATATTTCAGGTGGTGTGATCGAAAAGCCAAATCCCTAACTGAGGTAAATTGATGTAGCTAACATATTTATTTAAACTTTATTTTGTGAGGTTAAAATTTAGATATGTACCGAGACTTGTGTTTTTTTATTGCACAATGGCGGAGAATAAATTTATTTGGTGGCAGATTTTACTGGCAAAGCATTTTTCAAGAAAAACTGAACATTTTGATGAACCAATCCTCCCAACTAACAGCCCTGTCCCAGGGAAATGATTTGTGTGGCACATTCAATCGATCAGGTACAAAAAGTACAATTGGTTTACAGCGTCGAACGAACGTGGTTGTGAGTACGTTCTTGTTTCCTTGGTACCTGTAATGTAATTGATTTGGGCTTTGCCAATGTCTATTTGCATTGCAGCGTCCTGTCTTACTGCATAATGGTACTGTACGTCTTTGATGGTTTGATTCACCATATATTTATGTTTCTGTAATTAGTGTTGTAAAAACTGGACAAATCGCTTTATTACACTGTCACTGTAAATATGGGATGGGTACATTGAATGACAATAGCCTGGATCTTCAAAGCTAATAGTTTGTTTTAACCAGTAAGGTAGTAGATAAATGTAGCTGCCATCTACAAACGTTGTCTGGGGGCTAATGAATTTCAAGAGGGGATGATTACTTGTCAGTTCAATTACACTATATGGGCTTCGAAAATACACTGACATGTGGATATAGGGGTGTACCGATTTGGATTCTGATTTTGAATGTTTAGGCTAGATTTATAAATTTAAGAGGAGTTTGCGATTGTGTGATTAAATAACCACATGTTATTGATTCTGGCAAGCTGTTACCACCTCCAAGCTATTCATGCAACTGATTGTGTACGGTTCATGTAAAGGAGTTGGCATTAAAACAAATTGCACTCATAAAATCATTCAAAAGGGTATGTGACAGACAATTTTAAATTTTCAACCCATTATTAAAATGAACTTTTTACAGGTATTAATGAGATTGATAAAATGAAAAGCCTTACATCCCTCTCAAAAGGGGTCCAGAACGTATGTGCCCATATGTGCCGAAGTTGGCTACCCCTCATTTCGAAAATTGGTACTCCTACACTGTAATGTGAGAGTATAGCAACCCTCTGATTAATGGGCTCTTTTGAAACCCTTTAAAGTGGAATCTTTTTACCAGAAAAGGGACCCAGGAAGCCTAGTTCAGCCGGCCCACAATTAAAATTAACAAATGATGGAATTCTCACTGAATTGAGAGGCACCATTTTTAAGCACTATGCCACATGATTTACCAGTTGCTAGACACCATTAAGCATGGTATTAATCTGACTAACATTTCTTATTAAATTTAGGTCCACCACAAAGACCGTCTATGAACAATGGCTTTTGCCACTGGCCATTTTAACAGCTTATTAGCCAGTAATATACTCACTTGTGTGTGAACATAAAGTATGTTTTTGGTTGGCCTATTTGTCTTAACACAATTGAGTTTTTTCATGGAATGTCTTTATAGAAAAAAATACTTTGTCGTGAAAATGTGTTTTTAGAACAATAACATTTTGGTATTGTACATATATAAACATTGTTTTCAATCTTCATATGTGACAGAACTGTATTTGAATTATTTGCTTGTTTTACAGCATTACACTAGTATTCCTTCTCTTGGCAATACACATTGATATGATATGAAGGTTGTTTTCAGACAATGGATTTATCCAGTAAAAGGAAGCAATACTCATTTACTAATACTGGTACTAGATTAACATAATTGTTAAAGCAATCAGCAGTATTCTCCAAATGTTGTAGTTAAAATTATATACCCAAAATGAAATCTGAAACTGGCCTCAAGTTGAATTATCTGCTTATTGTTAATATATATAAAATTGGAGACAACTGTCCTCTATTTCACCTTGGTTTCTTAATTAGTGCAGAAAACTTGCTCCAGGCTTCTGAGAAGTACTAAAAAATTTAATAATGTCACTTTAGTTTTCTAGAATCAAGGCGCATTCAGGACAAGCTGCTGGAAACTGCATTTAAATATCCTGAACCTTGAGAGAAGACTTTTATGATAAATAACCTCCCTGCACCCAGCACTACCATCTAACAAAGAGTGGACTTCCTGAAATCCTTTTTGGGAGAAAAGTGGTTATTCAGTTCAACTGTTCTTTTGTTTTGTTTGTTTTTTAATATAATCATTGCAAATTTCTCTAGCAAAGTCGTGCACCAACCTACTAGGTTGCTGTTGTTTAATTTGCCACATGCATACAGTGGATATAAAAATCTACAAACATCTGTTCAAATGTAAAAAAATAATTGAAAAAGATAAATCATGTCAGAACTTTTCCCACCTTTAATGTGACCTATAACGTCAACAGTTCATTTGAAAAACAAACTGAAATCTTTGAGGGGAAAATTTAAAACTCACAATAACCTGGTTGCAGAAGTGTGCACACCCTTTAACTAATACTTAGTTGAAGCACCTTTTGATTTTATTACAGCACTCAGTCTTTTTGGGCAGGAGTCTATTAGCATGGCACATCTTGACGTTGCAATATTTGCCCACACTTGTTTGGGCAAATAATGACCCCTGTACATCATGTGGTTATGTGATATACATTTTGCTGAGATGTCCACAATTTCTGGATAGCGTAAATATCTCATCCAGTTATATATTCATGAAAGTGGAGAGCCTGCACTTTGACCCCATTGTCACTGTGTCATTTCAAATCCAAAGTGCCAAAGAAAGAAGACAAAACTAGACAAATGATGTCCAAATTGTGTGTAAAAAAACTTGACATTACTGAATGTTGTTATTATGACCTTATTGATGTTGTTTGATTAGTGAGCCAACCTCTGAGGGAGCAGTGTGTCATTACTCATTACTGAATGTCATACGTTGCTGTGGGAGTTCAAACATACTGATTCTACACAATAAAAGAACGTGTCAGGGAGTGACATACCAAGGTTTGATATTTTTCAGTCAGCAAGAGGTAGTCTGCTTTTGTCTATATTTGATTGTGTTCAGTTGTTTTGTCTTTGAGGGTGTACAGTTTGTAATATTAGATTATTTTGTTTTGATTTCATAACTAACTCGGTTGAAGTTTTCTCCATAAATGTTGTTAAATAATTAGTAAATATTATTTTTCTTATGTGTAATGTTTCATGTTTACCAAAATGTGAAGGTGGTGAAAATCATACTAACTGTGTTGTACTGTACTGTATGTATGTGGATGCTGAAGCAGGGCGGTTTTGGCCTATCCTGCTTTCAATATAATGTTCTGTATCTGAGAGGGATCAAGGTGGTAAGGCTGGCAGTGCTGCTGTACAGTATGTTGTCTGTCACTGTTAGAATGTCTTTAGTTTTTTAAATAAACCTGCACTTCCTGGATATACTGAACCATCTCAGGTCCCATGTACACTAGCCAGTAATGACAACCCTGTTTAACTCCTCTCAGGAGATGGTGTTTGTGCTGCATGGACTGAATTTGACACAGTCACACAGACATGTTCAATGGTAATAGGAACAATATTGGTTTGTTATTGTTTTAGAATCTCATTATAGAGGTCTTCAAATATGGAAATGCCACCTTGTAAAATAACTGGTGCTTAGTAAGTGTCATACCCAGGTATGATTTGGTCTGGTCAGCAGGAGATCATCTACGCCATAAAAACAGAGACCACAGAATAAGGAGCATGCAAACGATCAACATCATAATTTAAGACAGTGATTCGATTTAAGACAGTGACTCGATTTTTAAACTTTGAGTTGACTTACTTTATAAATTCACTTGTTTCACTTGCATTTTAAATAATTATCTTACACATTCTGTTAAATATTTTCAAGGGTCCAACTTATTCCATTATTTATGATGATCGTTTAGCTACAATGCTTCAGATACACCGCAGTGTGATGTTGTTTAAAATCTATTATATGTAAATGGTGATGAAACAGGGTTTTTTGGTTTGTCTTTCAATCAGTATGATGGTCAGTATCTGAATAACAACAGCTCTGTTTGAAGGAGAGCTGTTAATTTCACAGGCTGGCTGGGCTGCTGTATTGTTGGCAGTTACGATATTTTTCTTTTAAATATACTAATCAATCTTGGATGAACTGATCCTTCTCAGTTTTTGTGAACACTAGCATTGTGTACCTCCTGTCAATGGCAACCCTGTTCAACTCCTCCCAGGAGATTGTGTTTGTGCTGCATGGACTTAATGAGACGCAGACAAACAGATACATCTACTTTGTATGTATTTTTATTCTATATCTTTTCACAATATTTACTAATCTAACATTGATCTTTACTCTTATTCTGGAGAAACTGTTGCATGACCCAATGTATCTATTCCTCTGTAATCTGTGTATTAATGGAATCATGGGTGCTTCATCTTTTTACCCCAAAATGCTGTACGATCTTTTATTAGACTCTCATGTGATAACATACATTGGGTGCATAATCCAGATATTTTTCATCACCTTCTATGTTTACTTTGAATTCACAAACTTGACAATGATGGCTTATGACAGATATGTTGCCATCTGTAAGCCTCTTCACTACCACTCAATTATGACTATTAGAAAAGTGTGGACATTAACTCTTCTTATGTGGCTTTTCTCATTGCTCGAAGTTACTTTTGGAATAGTACTAACAGCTAGGTTACCCCTCTGTGGTGTTGACATTGATAAACTCTACTGCTCAAAATGGGCGGTTGTGAAGCTGTCATGTATTGACACCACTCTGAACAATACAGCTGGTTATATTGTCATATTGACACACTTTTCTCAAACAATTTTGATTTTGATATCTTATGTAAACATCATCAAAGTATCCTTGAATTCCCAGGCAGGAAGGAGGAAGTTCATGCAGACATGTATTCCTCATTTGATCACCCTGGTTAACTTTGTAATTTCACTCCTTTTTGATTTAATGTACGATCGATATGGCAGCAACACCAGTCTGTTGGCCCTGAGGAATATCATGGCTGTGGAGTTTCTAGTGGTTCCTCCTTTGTTGAATCCTGTCATATATGGGATGAACCTCAGTCAGATTCGGAATAGACTAAGAAAGATGTTCAACTGTAAAGTTGCCTTCCTAAGCTAAATATAATATTGTAATGTATTGTGTATGAAGAAATGTATGTTTATGGTTGACCAATTTATCATTTCAGGTTTGTTCTACATTTTTGTTGACACTGACTGCTTATTGTACAACGCAAGGATGACAGTTTTGCTATTGTGTATCACACTGAGGCTTGGAGATACCAGTTTCAACAGTAGAGTAGCCAAATGTTAACTGGGTCAATACTGTACAGTACTGTAGTACAAAGAAAAAGGATATGCACATTTCTATGTATACATTAAATGTAGCAATGTGTTACATGCAAACAGAATTTTCATTTTAAGTCATATTACATTTTTTAAGGTATAGTGAGCAAAACATTTGCCACAAAATGACTTCCATGAAAGAAAAAACTGCAACAACCATGAAAAAAACCTGTGGTACTGTAGTTCAGTGAAAAGCAATGAGTTGTACCTCTGCACGTTATGTTACACTACAAGATGGCTTCTTGTTGATGGACATCCTGTTCTTGTTGGTCTGGCAAGAGATTTTCCTCAACATCACATCTGATGTTTTCCCTTGTGAGGCACCGGGGGGGAAAATCTCCTCCTGAACTTCCTATTTTATTACTACGTCAACTGGCAGGTCATTTGTCAATTTAGCAGACATAACAAACATTCCACGTCATTGATATTAATCGAATATATGTATGTCTGTGAGATGTTGATAAATGAATGGCCTTTCCACACAGTCCATGTGGAAGCTAGCCAGCTAGAAATTGCAAATAACATTGCAGGTGCAATTTGTCCAAAGTGGTTCTTTTAATGTCGATTTTTCCCCATTCAATTCTGTAATGTAAGAGAAAATTAGATGTAATGCTTCCCCCATAGTTGTCTCGAGAGGGTAATGGCTTGATGGGGAGACCCGCCTCCTTGACAACTTTGGGGGCTGAAGCACTCAAACAACAATCCAAAAAGCAAAACTGCTTCAACACAACCCCTTCAACAGGCTGAACTGAACCCAACTGGATTCTGAATATATCTATCTGTCACGCCTCCACCCCAGCGAGTGTGTGGAGGAGGGCGCTCGCGTCCCTGATTCACTAACGTGTACCTGTTTCCAATCACCACTCACACACCTGTTCCCACTCCCCTCATCACTCGCCGTATATATACACCTCCCTGCCACTTCTTCCCTGACGGATCAATGGTCAATGTTTGGAAGCCACATCTCGCACTCTACAAACTCTCGTCCCGACTCCCTGTGTACCGACCGTTCGCCTGTTCCCGACTACTCTGTCTGCGCCCTGCCTGTACATCTGCTCTCTGCCCAAGTTCTGATCGCCTGCCTGTCCCCGATTACTCTGCCTGCTCCCTGACTGTACCGTTACCGACCGATCGTGTTCTGACCACTTGCCCGTCCCTGACTACTCTGTCTGCTGCCCGACTGTGCCTTCGTTACCGGTACAGGAGACGTCTGACTGCTTGCTCTCGACTGCACTGTCTGTCACATCCCTGCTCCTCCCTAGTCCGCGTTTGGATCCTTACCTGCCGTCGTGACACCTATCAAAAGAGGTATAAATCCATCTCTCCATCCATGGACATCAATCCTTGATGGACTACGTTTGAGTAAAGATCAATGCATTACTCACTATGCTATATTAGTGTGTATGGCCAACATGTGCCTGTATGCACTACTGACAACATCTGGTTAAGCTCCGGATGGTGTCCTGGGGGGACTCCTCCCAGACCAGGATCAGGGCATCAGTGAGCTCCTAGACAGACTGTGGCCCTACTGGGTGGTGTCAGCTGCACCAGTATATAATGTCCCAGATGTTCTCAATTGGATTCAGGTCTGGGGAACGTTAGGGCCTGTCAAAGGCATCAAGGCCTTCGTCATCCAGGAACTGCCTACACACTCTGGTCACATGAGACCGGGCATTGTCCTGCACCAGGAGGATCCCAGGGCCCACTGCACCAGTGTAAGGTTTGATGATGGGTCTGAGGATTTCATCCCGGTATGAAACAGCAGTCAGGGTACAGTTGGCTAGCATGTGAAAATCTGTGCACCTTCCAAGGATATGCCTCCCCAGACCATCACTGACGGACCTGCCAATTCTGATGTTCTCTGACGGATGCCAATCGCACTGCATGGTGTTTGGCTGTGAGTACATGTCCCACTGGACTATATGTGCGACCTGAATGGGCTGCAGGTACCGCTTCATGCTGCCAGTAGTGACAAGGACACTAGCAAACCGCAAAACTAGAGAACCAGTCAGGAGGGCTAAGGAGAGAGCAATTGTCTGTGTCCACCACCTGCAAAACCATTCCCTTTATTGGGTTTTCATGCTGTTGCCTCTCCAGTGCGCCTGTTGTCACTTTCATTTGCCCCAAAACAAGTGACATTGATTCATAATTGCTTATGCTTCCTAACTGGCCCGATTGATATCCTTGAAATGTAATTGATTTGGTGTTATACTGTGATGATTGTGTTCCCTTGTAAAACAATTTAAATAATAGAGTTAGGTGTATGTTTCAAGAAAAAGTATATCTTCAGTTCAGTCTCCAGTCAGAGGAACCCTGAGCTTTTTCATGGTCGCAAGGGGTGCCATCTGACCCGAGGAAGTAGTGATGTTTTTGCATGTGGAATCCTGTGATCCTTATATCAAGCTTTTACAATCCAAGTAAGTATATATATCAATGGTATTACATTAATTTATCCTTTGATCAACATGATGGATCAAATTTACGGATCAGTAAGATGAGCTAGATGAAGGATTTGTTCTTTTTCTCCCTGAATTAATGTTGACTGATACACCAATAGTGATTATCATTTGCATGTGAGTGATAATTTGTGCAGATCAATTGGGTTGCCACTGAGAGACTTTGACAAGGCATCCAGAGCAATTTGAACGGTAATACATTCGTAATTCCTGTGAATCTCTGTTCGTTTTTCTAATCCCATCTTGTTTTTTCTCATTTTTCCAATTGCTTTACTTAAAATGTAAGTCCATTATCTGTGTTTTTATGCATGCTGTTGTATCCAACTAATAAAATGCTTAAAACGTTGCCCTATAGCACATTCCACCCATTTCCAATTGGAATGCAGCTATATGATCTCCCATCACAGATAGTATTTGTTCTAGCAGAGTGACTAGTGCAGTGAAATTGGTTGACGTTATGTCAGAGCAGTAGCTGTCTCCTAATTTCTTTTTGGTTTCTGTGTTATCTGCAATACAGTGTGAAACATTATACAGTTCATTGACAGAAAGTGGTAACCACTCTTGGCTGCAATCACGCAATCAGAGCTTTTGTGGTAGGGCAGGAACGGAACAATTACGCAATTCTCTGAATCTTTTAATTTTATTATGTACCATTGATTATGAGATCCCCAAACTCTTTGCAATTTTACGTTGTGAATCTTTCTTCTTGAATTATGGCACTATTTGCCTCTACAGTCTTTCACATTATGGTAAAAACCCTCTCCATCCTCACTACCTATTACAGAAGTCTCTGTACAAATGAAACTATCATAGTGAAAAAAACCAACAAACCTATAACGTTCAAATGGGTAATAATTACATGCAATACATGGACGTGTGTTTCATGACGCGTGACGGTTCTGGATTGTTCTGCAATCAGTATCGATTTGGATATCTGAATCCCAACAACACGGTTTTGACAAATAGCTATTAATGTTGTGAGGTTGGCATGGCTGCTGTATGGTTGGCAGTTACTGTTACAATGTCATCAAATTGTTCTTAAATATACCAATCAAAGTTGGAGTAACCGATCCTTCTCAGGTCCTGTCAACACCAGCCTGGTGTTTCTCCTGTTAATGACAAAACTGTTCAACTCCTCTCAGGAGATAGTGTTTGTGCTGCATGGACTGAACGTGACGCAGACAAACAGACACATCTACTTTATACTTATTCGTATTCTTTATCTCTTCACTATATTTAATAATCTAACATTGATCTTTACTTTTATTTTAGAGAAAATGTTGCATGACCCAATATATTTATTCCTCGGTAATCTGTGTGTTAATGGCATCATTGGTGCTTCATCTTTCTACCCAACGTTGCTTCATAGCCTCTTATTTGACTCTCATGTGATTACCTACATTGAATGTATAACCCAGATATGGTTGATCTACTTTTATGTTTACTGTGAATACACAAACTTGACAGTGATGGCTTAAGCCCTTTTTACATCAGCATGTTGTTTGAGTTGCTCTGTATAGGATGAAGTGTGCTTGAAATTGTTACTGGAGTACTGCTCGTTTCATTGGAGTTGGGGTGGCCAATAGCTTGCTAGACTGAATCTTTGAGCAAGGCAGCTAACTGTATCTGCGCCTGGAAGTCACTATGGATAAGACCTCTGCTAAATGATTTAAAGGTTGCTTGTGTTAAGCTCAACTCAATAGTATATTGCATGCCCAAATGTCTTTTCAGATTTCCTGGCAGTTAGCTTGAGAAAACATATACTGTATTTCTGTCACATAGAATTCTAATCAGAAAGGTATATCACTGTTGACATTTCAGAGTCTCAACAGGCTAGTTACATGTTAATTAGAATGACTGTTTTGGACTTTTAATAAAATGTAAGAAAAAGTTATGGTTCATTCTTATTATTAGTGAAACCCTATTGTGTTTCTTTCAGCTCGTTATTATTATTATTAAAATGTGGATTTCAGCAGTTCACTGGTGAAAAGCTATTGTCTTCGTTCTGTTTCATTATTGGGGTTTCAGCAGTTCACTGGTAAAACTCTATTGTGTTTGTTCCCGTTCCTTATTTGGGTTTCAGCAGTTCACTTACAAAACTCTATTTTGTTTGTTCCGTTTCATCATTAGGGTTTCAGCAGTTCACTGGTGAAAACCTATTGTGTTTGTTCTGGTTCATTATTATTATTGTTCTGTCAAAAAGGGTGTTTTTTGCCCACATTATTATGGTAGTAATGGGTCAAGGGGCACATTTTCTGGTGCAGTGGGATGCATGTCGGCCTCATGGTGGCACTGTCACAAGCCTCCAAAGAAGCATTTTTTGCAATCTCACCACGCTCACCCCTTGTAACCTAGAGTCTTGAAAATTGGTACATAGGTGTATCTCCTCATGATGAATATTTTTGTCATTGAGACTTATAAAGTCCATCAAGATTTTTTTTCTGCCGTTTTGGATTTTTTGAAAAACACCAACAAATTAACTCCTCTTGCCCCAAATGTCCGATCTTCAAGTACTTTGATATTTGGCACCAGTGAACTACTTATTTGATCTTTTCTTAATAATCTGTTATGGTAGGAATTGTTTCACTCAGAGTAGAGCGATAAGAGGGACATATGCAAATGTATGGAAGCTGTGTGTGTATATGTATGTATGTGTGTTAGCTTCTTCTCTTCATGGCATCTTGTGGTAGTTAACCGCACTGTTGTTCTTAGGCTCAATCTGAATTGTCTATGTATAGATGTTAGATTCTCTTTGTGTTCAATGTTCACACTTGTTATCAAAATGTTCTTACTAGGCATTAAAGGCCAGATATTTGACTATATTACAAAAAGGCTGTCAACTGATTGAAATGGGTAATGGGTAAACAAAATGAAGACATTTACAAAAGTTCATTAACTGCATTATTTTGGAGAATATTTTCACTTGTCTTAGTTCTATAGAATGCTGTGAGTTCATAATCAGAAACAGGCAATTAGGCTAACATTGATGTCATGGCAATGACAATTCATATAACAGACACTGGGGTAGCTGGAACCCATTGGAGAAAGCCAATCTCTAATATCAATACAAGGTTAAAAAGTGAAAAACATCCCACTGTATTCTATTACACTGGCTTGAGAACTCATGTCTATCCTCTCAACGTCCACAATTTCTCCCAAGTGGAACTCGCTTCAAAATTTGTTTTACTTAATATAATATTTATTTTGTTCATCCTGCCATAACACTAATTTGTCTGTGGGTGAAACATGGAGAAATCATTATGGTTAACAGTATGTTAATGAATGTACTGTAATTGATAGCAAATGTTCGTAACATTACTAGCTAGCCACTATGGTAGCCACTAGCAGCAAACTAAGTTTGCTAAGTATACAAGATAAGATAGCCAATTACATACACCAGCTAACATTAAATTGAACAAAATTAATACTTACTAGACTATCTGGACAATGTTTTGATATACACAACTTTAGCGTTACTCCTGGAAAAGAACATAGTTAAAAGCTAAAGCTAGAAAGGTAACCTGAAGTTGCCCGCTTGACTTGAAAAACCTATGTGATTGTTGGACATATACAGTGGGGAGAACAAGTATTTGATACACAGCTGATTTCCCAGGTTTTCCTGCTTACAAAGCATGTATGTCTGTAATTTTTATCATAGGTACACTTCAACTGTGAGAGATGGACTCTTAAACAAAATTCACATTGTATGATTTTTAAATAATACATTTTCATTGATACAATAACAATCAATAAAGGTGACAATAACAAACTTTTTCATCAAGTGTAAAAACAAGAGAATCGTGGTATCTAACAGAAATAGTCGCAATACTTGTCATAGTGTCCGGGGTATGTGGACAGAAAAGCAGAGGCAGAACGGCTGTTTTGGAAATAATCCATGTTTTAATTGAAGAAAGAAACAAAAGAACAAACTTAGAACAGACACTATAACTGGGTTGTGTAGCCTACGGCTGCTAACCAAAATAAACCACACATCCATGTGCAAACATTCAACATAAATAGGTTCCCCAATTGGAGGCAATAACGAACACCTGCCTCCAATTGGGGAAACCAAAGCCCATAGAGGTGGCTAGAGCCATCTCCTTTGGCCATGTCCTGACTATGGCCCCAGCCAGCGCAAAGATGGCTAGGGGCATAGCCAGGACATGACAATACTGTATTACCGCAAACAGTTTTATTGTGGCCCACAAATACAATTAATGCTGTAGCTTTCAATAGTTTGAACTTGGGTCTTCCACATGTGAGGCACTGTCTTCAACCACTAAGCCACGGTGTTACACTTTCCAGCTGTTGCTAGACACCATTGAGCATTGTGTTACACTGACGTTTCTTATTAGTTTACCCTCACTATAGCGTCTATGGACTATATGGCTTATGCCACTGGCCAACGTATTAGCCAGTAATAAGCTTACTTATATACTAACTTCCTAGGAATAATCATAAGAATTAAGCAATTGCTAGCGAAACTGGAGATGAAATTTTCAATGCTAGAAACACTCGCAATATATTGTTTTAGTTCAGGCTTCCCATAACGTAACTACTGTGTGTTGTAGTCAGCAAATGTGTTTGTCTATCCTGACCCAAAACACAAGCATGATCACGTACATTGAAAATCCCCCAGAAACAGTCCCAGAATAAACATAAACTGTTTTATATAGTGTTTGTGCTGCATGGACTGAATGTAACGCAGACAAACAGGCACATCTACTTTGTAATTATTCTTATCCTATATCAATTCACTATATTTAGTAATCTAACATTGACCTTTACAATACTTTTGGAGAAAATGTCACATGACCCAATGTATCTATTCCTCTGTAATCTGTGTATTAATGGGATCATGGGTGCTTCATCTTTCTACCCAAAGATACTTTATGACATTTTATTTGACTCTAATGTTATTACATACATTGGATGCATGACTCAGATATTTGTTATCTTTTGTATGTTCATTGTGAATTCACTAACTTAAGAGTGATGGCTTATGACAGATATGTTGCCATCTGTAAGCCACTACACTACCACACAATTATGACTATTAGAAAAGTGTAAACCCTGATTCTTCTAACATGGCTCTTATCACTGATGGAATGTAGCATTGGGTGTGTACTATTAGCTAGATTACCCCTCTGTGGGGTTGACATTGATAAGCTCTACTGCTCAAGCTGGCCGGTGGTCAGAACAACCTCTTTGGTTTGATTCTAACATTTTTAAATTTCTCACAAGCGATAATTATCCTTATTTCCTACGTGAACATCGTCAAAGCATCTTTACGTTCCCAGGCAGGGATGAGGAAGTTCATGCAGACCTGTCTGCCTCATATGATCACATTGGCAAACTGTTCAATATCTGTCTTCTTTGATTCTATGTACGCTCACTACGGAAGCAACAGCAGCCTGCTGGCCCTGAGGAATATCATGGCTGTGGAGTATCTTGTTGTTCCTCCTCTGGTGAATCCAATCATATATGGGATGAACCTCAATCAGATTCGGAATAGAATTAGACTGATGTTCAAGCTTAAAGTTGTTGCATTAAAATAAATGTAATTTGGCACTAACTGCACATAAAATATAGTGTCATTTGATCTGTTTTAAATCTGCTTATTGTATGTGTTCAGTTTCATGGCCATTCGGAAGGAAAAGGTGCAGTTAACCAATGAAAATAATTATTTTTATGAATGCCATTTATATGGAATCGATCAGTGATATTCAAAGGTTGCCTTTATAATATGTTGTGAACTTGATCAGTCACATAAAATTAGCTCTAGGGGAGGAATCGGGTAAGTTGACTCAAAGTGATTGTTGATCCACCAATTTAGGAAAATATATGAACCACAACATTTTTTATTTGAAATAGTTTAATGTAAAAAAGGGAATAAAGTTAGAGTTGATTGATCATGCACAAACAATAGTTTTAACCAGTTTTATATATTTCATTACAGTAAATTTTTTTTTGTATCAGCAGTGATTTCAAATTAGGTAATTCTGTGTATTGTATTTACACCTTCTTTCCTGTCAAATGATTTGGCCCATTGTGAGAAAGGTTGACACCACTCATCTAGGTCAAATCTACATATTACTGAACAAGAACAAATGGTTAATTATGGATTCTCTTATGGTGGAAAACCAAACAAATTTCACTGAACTAAATATTTTTGAGGAAACAGACTACCTTAAATATCGTAAGTAAACTATTTTGCAAAATTATTTTGACTTAATTCTACATTATATTACGATAATTAAAATATATTTTTAATTAAAGTACAGTTACATTTTCTCTTTGAATAAAACCATTAGGTTAATTAATGTAATTTAACTCACCGTACCCAACTTAATTGCCATGGATTCACTGTAATCCATTTTATTGAATACTGCCAAACTGGTACTGAGTTGTATCAACTCAAAATATTTACTTCACTTTAGCTAAAACATTACTACGAGATTACTCAATCCATTTTTGGAAACCAATTACATTGATTCTTTTCAGGGCATTTTACTCAAAACCCAGGAAGACATACTTGCTTAAAGGAACTAAGTAATATACAAACCTACACCTACAATATTATTTCCCCATGCGCATTGCCCTTTAAGTGAACTAGAGTTACCACTCATGACTGTATTTGTTAATATCAGAGACATGGTTATTCAGCGTTTATTGTCTATGAATTTACTTCATTGGTTGTTAAAAATCATCAACGGTGAATACCTAATATATCCCATAAATCCTCTTTTATAATCCATGACCATTTACCTGAAATTCATGATTAAAAAAACATTCTTAACTTCCCATTCCTATTTTTCTAAAAACAGCTTCTGCTGAGATTTCTGTAACTTTACCAGACAAAGCTATCAACAAGGCATTGGCTTGCTAAGAAACAAACAATTCCCAATGGAATCCTGTTGAAATTACGATAATGATTTTTTATGTAATTGTTACAATAATGTCAGTAGTGGGTGCAAAATGTGTTTATGTACATGATTGGATTATTTTAGACAAATGTATATGTTCTGTGAATTAATCATTTAATGTACATACAAAAACGATAACTAGTCAATTTCGAAATGTCAACCTTAAACAGAGCACACTGGAAACATTTTCATTTTATACTCATAGAAATCATGTAAAAGTCAGTATAAAAAACTGTTATGTCATTTGGAACATTTCTTTAACTTTTAGTTAGACTTAGTGGAAACATTTGAGTAAGGAATACATTAGGGTTTACAGTGTAGCTTAGGTACTGTAGGTAAAACTCATTAGGTTTCAAATAGAAAATGACATAGTTTAGAAGACTGCTGATGAATAATTTGATTATTTCATGTATTTTGTTTTTGCAATTGTTCGCTTTTAAACTGAATTATCAGGGAACATTTGAGAATCTATATAAATAAATAATTACAGAAAAATCTGTCAAGCTGATTGTCACAATTCATTTAGTGCTCGGAATCAAATGATGCCAAGTATCAAACATTTTAGAAGTTCTAAATGGTAGGAAAAGCATGTACATAAATACCCAAACAGAGGGGAAAAAACATGTGTCACTCTCTGAACAAGGCACTCTAGTCTAAATCTGTGTGGGACAGTTAGGGTACTGAGGAACCCAACATGGGCTTCCTGTGGGAGAATCTTTGTTCATGATAAATCTGTTATCTAGAAGTTGGTGACTTGGGTCAGAGATAATTGTATGGCATTCTTTCTCAACCCCCCAACAGCCCACCCTAGTTTAAGCAAGCAGAAAATCTACTGGTGGGCCTCCTCTGTGATCATTGTAATGCTATCTGATACCTGTTACCTGAGATAGTTGTGGATAGTTGTCACTAAAGCTTTTATATGATTCAGCCAGACTAACGCCAATCTACTCATAATCTGTGTGGGACAGTTCGCAGGCTGCTGAGGTATGGTCTCATCTGAACTTACCAACCCCTCCATGGTTTTGTCCTTGTTAAGCTCCAGGTCATTTTGACTGATCCAGTCAAAATGCTGCTCAACCTCCCCTTGATCCATGACCTCCTTGCTGTTAGTAATGCATGAGTTAGTGTCATCTGCAAATATGTCTCACAATAAGTCTCACTGTAAGTAGCCATAAGAGTCTCATTAGTAATAACCACTGATTTCTTACCAGATAGAAAGTCAGAAATACAGAATGACAACGATTTAAAGTGCTGCAGCTGATATGCTAAACTCTGTTGAGGTCTATGCTATTTGTGGAAAGTGTTAATATAAACATCAATAATATTTTGGTGCTATTATTTTGAAATGTAATTGTAATAGTCTTGTTTATGTGGCCTCGTTGGGAAATGAACCTCTAGAGGTAGCAGTACAGTATGTCATCAATCTCTCCAGATACTCAGATACGGCACAATAAAAGTTTGGCTTGGAGAGAGAAGTGTCATACCCACATATGACCTGGTCAGCTCAAGACCCAACATCATATTGAACAATGCAAAGGATCCTCTTCCAGGTAAAAATGTGTTGTTTTTATTCTGTTTTAATTATATAAATATATATATATTATCTTGACGACTTTGTGTTAACTTTGTTTTATCACCTACAGTTCAGTATTCAAATGTTTCTCCTTAACTTTCTGTTCAAATATTGGGGATTTTTATCATTTAGTTTTCTTGACAATAATGCTTTTTGTACATCCAAATGTCATTAGGTTGGGTACCATGATAACTTCAATCTATCCACAATGTTTTTCAACAATGATCAGCCAAGAAAACATTTAAAATGTAATGTTTCTACTGATCATCATATTTATTCAATGAACAGTTTAAAGGTTTATTCCAAAATGGGAAATATACTGATTTGCAAATAAGTTAATTGTATTAAGTATACTGGTTCATGCACACCAGAATGTAATATATGTCTCATACTGTACTAACTTTATTCAATTGACTGCCCTCTAGCTGAGTGCTGAAGCAACATGGTTTGAGGATTTCCTGCTATCGATAAACCAACGGACATGAACCAAAATACAAAGCAGGAAGGTTTGGGTTGTCCTGCAATCAAAATACAAACAACACTGGTTAAAAGAGACCTGTCAATGTGGTTGGACTAGTCATATGCAGTTAATGTTTGGTTTTAAACAGATCACTTGCTGACCCTAACCATTGCCGTGTTTCTGTTGTCAATGACAACCCTGTTCAACTCCTCCCAGGAGATAGTGTTTGTGCTGCATGGACTGAACTTGACGCAGAAAAACAGACACATCTACTTTGTATTTATTCTTATCATTTATCTCTTCACCATTTTTCTGAATCTAACATTGATCCTTACATTATATCTGGAAAACTTGTTGCGAACCCCTATGTTTTTATTCCTCTGTAATCTGTGTGTTAATGGCATCATTGGTGCATCATCTTTCTATACAAAGATACTTTATGATATTTTATTTGACTCTCATGTGATATCATACAGTGGCTGCATCATCCAGATATTTGTCATATATGTATATGTTAGCTGTGAATTTACCAACTTAACTGTCATGGCTTATGACAGATATGTTGCCATCTGTAAGCCACTACATTACCACTGCATTATGGCTATTAGAAAAGTGTGGACCCTGATTTTTCTAACGTGGCTTTTCTCATGGTTGGAAGTTACTATCGGAATAATACTAACAGCTAGGTTACCCCTCTGTAGTGTTGACATTGATAAATTCTTCTGCACAAACTGGGCGGTTGTGAAGCTGTCATGTGCTGACACCACTCTGAACAACCTATACGGATTCATTTTCACGTCATCTCAGATGTCTCAAACAATACTTATCCTGGTATCGTATGTGAACATCATCAAAGCATCTTTACGTTCTCAGGCAGGAAGGAGGAAGTTCATGCAGACCTGTTTGCCCCATTTGATCACACTGACTAACTTCGCTATATCTCTCCTTTTCGATGTGATGTACGATCATTATGGCAGCAACACCAGCCTGTTGGCCCTGAGGAATATCATTGCTGTGGAGTTTCTAGTTGTTCCTCCTCTGGTGAATCCTATCATATACGGGATGAACCTCAGTCAGATTCGGTGTAGTGTTAGAAATATGTTCAACTGTAAAGTTTCTGCTCCAAGCTAAAGGATTTTATTGTGGTGTAATTGTGTTTAGGAAAAGATATACATTGTCTGATGGGGTCAATGGGTCGCAGACTCTAAACAGTTATTGAATTTGAAAAGATTTGGACATTATATATTTGTTCAAATTTTCTTGGAATTTTTATTCAATACAACAAATAATTTCAGCTGGAAATGTGTTTTGCTAAATCTCCATATTTTTTCATCATAGTGTTTCAAATGAAAAATACTAACAACTGTACAGAGAAATGTATGAATGTCTAGACTTTTTTATTAGAGATTATAGTTAGAACAACTTGTAACTTGCAGTGCAGATGACACAGATACAGTATATATTACCGGTAATAAATGGGCACCTCAAATAAAATAATTTGTTAAAATTGTTGATAGGAAAATGTCTAGCTGAGTGTCATTGCACTTATAATACACTCAAATTAATTATTAGTTTATGATGAATAAAGTGTTATGAAACCATGTGATTGTTGACGTTTTTTACAAATAATAAGTGAAACCATGACAAATGTTGGAGATGTTGGAGTCAGAATAAAAGACCAATACAGGGGATGTTACTAAGGGTATAGGGCTGTCCTATTAGGGAAAAAAACATTAAATGATTCCATGTGTTGTTTCATAGTTCTGATGCTTTTACTATTCGTTTTCTCAATTGCTAAAACATAATTTTTGAAACCTTGCTCCATTGCCTCAAAACAGTAATACCTGTGTTCAAAATCAAACACTGATCTCAAATCATGAACAAAGTGATCAAAATGATATACAGTCTCATGCAGTCAGTAAACATTACACCGAAAAATTGAAAACACATAGTTCAAAACATATAGTTCTCAGGGAGAAGTGTCCTTTTTATTAAAAAATACCTCATATTCCTCCGTCATTGTCTTTTGATAAAAAATATATATATTTTATCATAGTAGCTAAAAAAATTAAGAAATGATTACTCTGCTTTGCTCTTTGCAATTTAGTTGTTTTTTTCTCCCTCTTCCTTGTACCCCTATTTTTACAGTTCTGTACCCTGCATCTCACAAACGTGTCCTTTATCTCTGTGATACTGTAATTCTTGTTCTTTGTTGATATGAACCTGCAACCAGTCAAAATCTTTTGAGCAGTCAGTACTGTTAACAGTTGGAAAGCACAATGTTCAGGGCCATACAATCTTTCCATAGTTCAGTGTACAGCTTACAATGCACTGTAATACAGTATACAATACTAAAAGGGGCAAAAATCTAAGGAGTAATCATAAATATTCGTTTTTTAATCAGAATTATAACAGAAATCACCCACATGGCCCTGATCAAAAGATTACATACCCTTGAATGTTTGGCCTTGTTATAGAAACAAGGTGACACACAGGGGAAAATGGCAATTAAGGATTAATATCCCACGCCTGTTGTTTTTGAAATTGAAATAAGTGTCTGTGTATGAATAGTCAATGAGTTTGTTAGCTCTCACGTGGATGAAGTGAGCAGGGTAGATACTGAGCCATGGGAAGTCAAAAAGTTCAACTGGATTCAGGTCTGGGCTCCGGCTGGGCCATTATAAAACGTTCATCTTCTTCTGGTGATGCCATGCTTTTCTGGATTTGGATGTGTGATTTGGGTCGTTGTCATAAGGAAAGGTGAACTTCCTCTCCATCTTCAGCTTTCTAAAGAACGTCTGAAAGATTAGTGCCAAAAGTGCCTGGTATTTGGAATTGTTCATAATTGTGAAGTTTTTGTGTTAAACATACCTCTATGGAATTATGGCTAAAAAGTTCAACATTGGTTTCATCCGATCATAACACATTTTCCCACATGCTTTTGGTTTTTGCAAACTTCCACCAGGCTTGGCGGTTTTTCTTTGTAAGAAGAGACATTTGTCTTGCCACCCTACCCCATAGCTCATTAATATGAAGAATACGGGAGACTGTTGTCACATGTAGCACACAGCCAGAACTTGCCAGGAACTCTTGTAGCTCCTTTTAATGTTGCTGTTGGTCTCTTGGAAGTATCCCTGATCAGTTTTCTTTTTGTCTTTACATCAATTTGAGTGCCGTCTTGTTTTTGGTAATGTCTCTGTTGTGCCATATTTTCCCACTTGATGAAGACTGTCTTCACTGTGTTCCATGGTATATCTAATGCTTTGGAAATTATTTTGTACCCTTCTCCTGACTGATATCTGTCAACAATGAGATCCCTCTGATGCTTTGGAAGCTCTCTGCGGACCATGGCTTTTGCACTGAGATGCAACAAAGAAAATGTCAGGAAAAGCTGAACAGCTGAACTTTATTTGTGAATAATCAGAGTCACTTTAAATGACGGCAGGTGTTTAATGACTTCTATTTAACATGAGATTGAATGTGATTGGTTAATTCTAAACATAGCCACATCCCCTGTTATAAGAGGGTGTGCACACTTATGCAACCAGGTTATTGTATGGTTTTTATTTTTAATTTTTCCACCTCGAAGATTTCAGTTTGTTTTTCAACTGAATTGTTCACATTGAAGGTCACATTAAAAGTTGAAATATTTCTGACATGATTTATCTTTGTCTCATTCTTTTCTGTCGCAAAAACATGGCATTTAACAGGGGTGTGTAGACATTTTATACCCACTGTACATTTAAAAAATATTACTTGTTTAAATGTACTACAATATTACAATATTAATGTTCTCAGTTGGAAAGTGACCAATAGGGATCACTATGTTGTCACTGCATCTTGCATGTTGCTATGGCAGCTGAGATACTTTCTGCTAAATAAAAGAGTGGCACTGGGTATGGAGAAGTGTCATACCCAGGTATGACCTTGATGTCTGGAGGAGGAAGTCTGCTCAAAACGTCAGTGTTATTTGTCCTTTGTTTAGATTATTCATCAATTTTCAACCGACTTTTAACACTTTGAATAACTGTTTTATTTCATGTCTTTGTATCAATTCACTTAGTTCCAACTTTTGGAAGTTCCTCTGTGACTCTGTTAAACCACTGGTGAAAGATTGTTTATTTTTTATTATTATGACGTGAAATGTACACATACATTGCTGTCCGCTCTTTGCATTGTTAAAATACTGTCCAGAATAACTTTGATAAACTGAACATTCTCAGGTCCTGACAACACTAGCCTTGTGTGTCTGCTGTTAATGACAGCCCTGTTCAACTCCTCCTAGGAGATTGTGTTTGTGCTGCATGGACTGAACATGACGCAGACAAACAGACACATCTACTTTGCATTTATTCTAATTCTCTACCTTTTAACAATTTTTTTGAATCTAACATTGATCTTATCAATTCTTCTGGAGAAAATGCTGCATAACCCAATGTATCTATTCCTCTGTAATATGTGTTTTAATGGTGTCATTGGTTCTTAATAATTTGTACATTAATGTGTCCACTCTATAGCACTAACGACACAGGGTAGTCCAGCTATCGCCCTGAAGATGGCATTTTAGTGGAAACATCAAGTGGAAAACTGACTGATTAGTCAGGCGATGTGAGGCCGGGGGAGGGCATTTATGGTTTGATGTAATAGTCTACTGACAGATGACTGAGATACGTGTAGTTTGTTTTCCCCCTTGTCACAACCTTGATGAGTATGAGTATGACACAGATTGCAAGTAGCAGCAATTTTAGGATTTATTCTTAGTGACTTAGGAGTCCTCCTGACAGCCCCTAACTGTTCTCAGATTTAGGAGCTGGTTTAGTGCTAAAACACTTTGTGAAATATACTACACAAAAAAAAAACATATCACGGTTGAAGGAAGGCACAAAGCGAGAGTAGGGTAACATCCTACCAAAACAACAAAAGCAGAGTGTCACGTCCTGGCTATGCCCCTAGCCATCTTCGTGCTGGCTGGGGCCATAGTCAGGACATGGCCAGAAGAGGTGCCTCTAGGCACCTCTATGTGCTTTGGTCTCCCCAATTGGAGGCAGGTGTTCGTTATTGCCTCCAATTGGGGAACCTATTTATGTTGAAAGGTTGCCCACACTATTGTGGTTTATTTTGGTTGTCAGTCGAAGGCGCTACTACCCAGTCATATTGTCTGCTTTAAGTTTGTTTCTTTTCACTATTAAACATGAATACTCAAGACCGTTTTGCCTCTGCCCTTCTGTCCTTACAGCAGAACTGTGACACAGAGGCACATCTACAATCTGAGGCACACAACACAAACAGTAATACATAAACCAAAAGCAAACAAGATCAAGTTAAAAAGGATCCCCAATTAGAGGCACCTCTGTGATCATGGCCTGACTGTGGCCCCCAGGCCCATAGAGATGCCTGGAGGTCCCCAGCCAGGAGCTCGCAGTATCCGCCAGGGCGGAGGGAGGTGGTGGTGCCGGCAGGGCTTGGCTTCCCACCCTTCTGGCGCTGAGGTGCTCTTCGTCCTTCCACCCTGTCAGAATATGGCCATCTGAGGAGTACCCCTAACGTCCAGCTCTGCTGTGTCATGGTTTGATGGATCATTCTGTCACGGTCGAAGGAAGGCTGGACACGAGGCGCAGAGTGAGAGTAGGGTGACATCATTTTAATGCTCCACTAACCAAAAGCAAACAAGGGCAACATAAATAGGGTCCCCAGTTAGAGGCAATGCAGTGCAGCTTGCCCCAAATGGGGAGAACAAAATCAGCAGAGGCATCTCCGCGGGCAGCCAAAGGTGCATAGAGATGCCTAGAAGCCCCAGTCAGGACTAGACAACATAAAATGGACACATTTCAAATAAATGACAATTTTCCATGTAACTGATTCAAATAACTCCTGATAAAATTTATAATAATCCCTTAAATTACTTGAGTTAAGTGGTTTAATCATATCATAACTTCTGAATTCTGTCAAGTGCTCACTGAATTTACCAAATATATGAAAACAATGGCACATTGAGTAGAGCCATAGAATTCTGGACAGAAATGGCAGACTGTTATTATAATTTTTTTTTTGACTTAAGTGCTCCGTACCAGGTATCACTGAATAACACATCACTGTATCACACAATATTAAGAAATAGCCAATAAATAAATTAAAGCAAACAAACTACTGTGCAAAGACAATGGCTTTCTGCAATTATAAAACAGTAAGACTGCCAATATCTGAGCTGTATTTATAACAAGAGAAATTATATTGAAAATCAAATAACCATTGCCTACACAGACACTCATTGCTATTTAAAAAGCCACATGTGTGGGACATTATCCTTTAATTGCCATTTCCATCTGTGTGTGTCACATTGTGTGTCTGTAACAAGGCTAAACATTCAAGGGTATGTCAACTTTTTCTTAGGGCCATTTGATTGATTTCTGTTATCATTGAGATTGAAAAGAAGCCAACAAAGTATGTGATTGTAAATGGCTTCATATGATCACTACCCTTAAATGAAATACAGATGTTGGCATAATCGGTCATATTTTCAAAATCAATGCCATACTTCCAAGTACCTATGCCGAGGTATCCAAATATATCTGCCAGCGTATCCAAACTAATGAGCACAACTGAATATTGAAGATTGTGACCAGATACATGACTGTGCCTGTTCTAGGTTGTCCCATGTCACAGTTGGGATCCTACTGGCTAACCAGGCCTCTTCACTGGCCACACATATAGGAGAGGATTGGAGGATGTAATATATGTCGTAAAGAGTAAATTCCAAGCAGCCCGTAGCACACAGCAGTTCGATCATGTGTTACAATAAAAAAAGATGCACCACCCACATGCCGCAGCAGCCAAAGTCCCCCAGAGCTTGAGCCAAAACCACCTCGTCCAGTTTCTTTGGGGATGTGGACGTTTTCCAAAAGTGCCTAGCTCATAAGAGCTTGTAATTCAATGCTATCTGCTTTTGCATGCTGGATCCGATTCAGCCTCATCCACAGACACGTCAAGGTTTTCGATAGTATTAGGTAGCAATAAATTCCACTCCTACCATGCGCTACAGTTTAGTAAACAAACCCAGTTGCTGGATAAATCCTCCTTGCAGACAGATTTGTGTCAGGTTACCAACAGCTATTAGAACTTGTTGGCATTTTTGTTTTAGACTGTGGTCTATGCTAGCTAACGTGAGCTACAGTTCTGTAAACAAAAAAGCCGGTTACGGGTTACGGCCTCCTCAGGCAGATTAAAGCGCGGCTGCTGCTTATCCATTTCCCAGAAAGAATAAAAACCGATAACCATTGAAACACTTAATTTACTATATAATTTCACATGCTATATCCATTGCCCCAATTCACTTTCCTTGTAGCCGGGAGAGGCTTTGTTTAAACAAATATCATAAACTTTCAGAACAGTATTAATTCCAAAAAACAACCTCTCCACTGTCCAGGATTAGGCTAGGTGACCCAATTAAAGTCCCCAGGATAAAAAATAGCCAACTTCTCCTTGTGGTCCTAGTAGTAATCAATCAATCACATTTATTTTATAAATTTTTTACATCAGCAGTTGTCACAAAGTATTTCACAGAACACCCGGCCTTAAACCCCAAGGAGCAAACAACAGTAGTGTTGAACTTCGGTGGCTAGGAAAAACTCCCTAAGGCCATCATTTAGGAAGAAACCTAGAGAGGAACCAGGCTCAGAGGGGTGGCCAGTCCTCTTCTGGCTGTGCCGGGTGACCATATTATGAGTCCAAATTGTAATAGTTAATCAATGCAGGTGGACTGAGCCCAGAGGCTAAACCGATTTGATTTATTTAGTTTGTCACTGATGGACAAGCTTGGAAGAATATCAAGAAATCTATTTATAGTCCGCGAATGTATAGCTTTTAAAACTCATTGTTTGCGGAGCGAGTGAAATTCTTGTTTTAACGGTAAATTGAATAAGACAGTGACCCGATATTCCAGGATATACGGGGAAAATTATTAGATCTACAATATCTATGTGTAGGTAGAAGGATAGGACTAAATCTAAGGTATGATTGTGGTTGTGCGTTGGACCTG
The DNA here is from genome assembly GCA_016801105.1 of Esox niger. NCBI lineage: Eukaryota > Metazoa > Chordata > Actinopteri > Esociformes > Esocidae > Esox > Esox niger. The sequence goes on from JACXGJ010001976.1 coordinate 44,627, forward strand.
AGACATGTTGGATAAATCCCATTGAGTCAAAAATGGCTTCAAAGACTTTTTGAAGAGGACCACTGTATTAACTACTTTGGCTATGCTATCAACAGACTCCACTAGGCTAGCAGGCTGGCTAACAGCCTGTGGCATGTCCTGCATTGGATCTCATGATAAGATCAAATGTTTTGTGAAAATGGCCCATTATATAATAACCTTGACTTATTAAAAATGGTATATTAAGAATGCAGGCATTGTGTATACATTGCCTGTTCTAAAGAATTGTAAAAATAAAATCTCAGAAGTATGAAGACGACATATAATGACAGCCTTATTAATAACCATTTGTGTGACTCTCACAAGTCAAACTAATAACAAGTAAAAAGTGAGACGAATATTGAACGTGTAGATATTCATGCCATTGGCAAATTATCCACAAGAGGGAACTATGTATGTCGACACCTCACAACATCTTCATATCATATTGCTATGGGAATTCAGATACTCTGATTCTAACCAATAAGAGAGAGGTACTGAGAGTGGAGAATTGTCATACCCAGGTATGATCTGGTCTGGTCAGGTCAGGAGGTCTAACTGCTCCAATCTTTAGTACTGAGGAAATACCAAACAAGAGCAAGCCTCAGCTTCAAGGAAAAGTTGTATTGTATATTAAAAAATTTTATTCATATTTTATTCATCATCTAACTTATTCCATTCAATATTGATTATTTTTTTTGTTCTGTAATATGTGATGTTATATTTTTTATAACTGTGTGAAAACTATGGTTTTTGCATTGTACTTCACTGTATGTAGGTCGATGCTAAAGCAGGATGGTTTTGGATTGTCCTGCTATGAATATAATGTCCAGGATGAGAAAAGTAACTACATAGGTTGAAAGAAAACAGTCAATATTGTGTGGCGGAAAGAAAACAGTCAATATTGTGTGGCGGAAAGTGCCACTCTGTGGTTGGCAGTTACTGTTAAGTTTGCATCATATTCTTTTTAATAACGCAATAATTTGTGTCTGCTGTTAATGACAAACCTGTTCAACTCCTCCCAGGAGATAGTGTTTGTGCTGCACGGACTGAACATGACAGAGAATAACAGACACATCTACTTTGTATTTATTCTTATCCTATATCTCTTCACAATATTTAATAATCTAACATTGATCTTTACTATTGTTCTGGAGAAAATGTTGCATGACCCAATGTTTTTATTCCTCTGTAATCTGTGTTTTAATGGAATCATTGGTGCTTCATCTTTCTACCCAAAGATACTTTATGACATTTTATTAGACTCTCATGTGATAACATACATTGGGTGCATCATTCAGATATTTGTCATCTACTTCTATGTTTACTGTGAATGTACTAACCTGACTGTAATGGCTTATGACAGATATGTTGCCATCTGTAAGCCTCTTCACTACCACTCTATTATGACTGTTAGAAAAGTGTGGACCCTGATTCTTCTAACATGGCTCTTATCATGGCTGGAAGTTACTATTGGAATAATACTAACAGTAAGGTTACCCCTCTGTGGAGTTGACATTGATAAACTCTACTGCTCAAACTGGGCGATTGTGAAGCTGTCATGTGCTGACACCAGTCTGAACAACCTATACGGTTTCATTTTTATGATTTTTCAATTTGCTCAAGTGGTACTTATCTTGATATCTTACATAAGCATAATCAAAGCATCTTTGCGGTCACTGGCAGAGAGGAGAAGGTTTATGCAGACCTGTCTGCCTCATCTAATCACCCTGGCTAACTTTCTCATATCCATATTCTTTGATTTGATTTATGCTCGTTATGGCAGCAACACCAGTCTGTTGGCCCTGAGGAATATCATGGCTGTGGAGTTTCTAGTTGTTCCTCCTCTGGTAAATCCTATCATATATGGGATGAACCTCACTCGGATTCGAAACAGTGTCCGACAGATGTTCAAACGTAAAGTTGCTGCCCTTAGATAAATGCATTGTTTTGATGTGTGTCTGTATCAAATATTTGTTGCTTCATCTTTTTTGTTTGTATTCAATTAGTAATGTCAAAAGTGCCAATCAGGCTCACAAAAAAAGCATGGTACTTCACAATATTTATAAAAAAATGTACTAATGAACTGTTAGACTTTAGAGGTGATGGTTGCTCTGTGTGACGCTGCCTGCCCTCTCCCTCTCCGGCGTTCCATCTCTCCGGTATAATAAACACCAGCAGCAGCGCACCCCACCAACACCGCCTCACTAATTATGTTGTCTATTTAGTTCCTGGTTTACACCTGCACCTCATCACTAATTATGTTGTCTATTTAGTTCCTGGTTTACACCTGCACCTCATCACTAATTATGTTGTCTATTTAGTTCCTGGTTTACACCTGCACCTCATCACTGATTATGTTGTCTATTTAGTTCCTGGTTTACACCTGCACCTCATCACTAATTATGTTGTCTATTTAGTTCCTGGTTTACACCTGCACCTCATCACTAATTATGTTGTCTATTTAGTTCCTGGTTTACACCTGCACCTCATCACTAATTATGTTGTCTATTTAGTTCCTGGTTTACACCTGCACCTCATCACTAACTATGTTGTCTATTTAAGTTCCTGGTTTACACCTGCACATCATCACTAATTATGTTGTCTATTTAAGTTCCTGGTTTACACCTGCACATCATCACTAATTATGTTGTCTCTTTAAGTTCCTGTTTTTTACCTCACAACCAACTTGGCTTTAAACTCACAACCCCTTTGTTTCTGTTTTCCTGTTCCACACCACCTTGTCTTCGTCAGTAACTGATTTCAGTTATTCCTAGACTTACTATTCAACGTCAATTTCAGGTATAAAAATGCACTCAATATTTTTTTTTAATGAGAAATCTTTAGTTACTCTAATTAGTAAATTGAATCACTGGTGAGATGATAGTCAAATAAACAAGACTACCTGACAAAAGACTTTCAAACCTGAGTTTGAAAGTCATTTTAGTGTCAAATGCACAAAATACCAGTGTCGTTCTAATGAGTGTAAATAATTTGACATGGCACGCAACATCTACGCAATAAGCGGTAAGAAAAATATAAAGTGAAAAAATATACACATAACACTGTAAACTAGCAGCAAGTCCAAAGAGTGCAAAAAGCTGTATATGGAAAATAGAAAAGAAATATGAAATTTTATAAATGTTAGTGTAATACTGCCTATGAATAGTACATAAAAAAATGCAAATATACATTGAAGTTCATCAGAGCATTTGAAGTAATAATGTAATCAATATGATCATATTTCAGTGTTGCTGGCCTGTGGGGTTTGTTAGTCTGTTGTGCTGCTGTTCTCAAAGGGACATCACCTAAAAAAAGTTGTTTATATGAATACGCGTCGAAATGATAGGAAAGGAGAAGGAGCGACTGCCCTATGCAAAGACATATTCCAGTGCAAAGAAAATACACTTGGTAATATTATTTATTTTGAAAACCTCTGGTTTACATTGAAGGATACCCCCAAAATTTGTTTTTATGAAAACTTATTGCTAAAAAAAATGTATCTTATTGCATATTAAGAGTGATATCTTGATATCATGCAGAAGGAATGAGTTCTATATAACCTAGTAATTTGGGAGTAAGGGATTTGTATTGGAAATGGGGTGGAATAAATGTGTATAGTGTTATATCATTTACAACTAAATTGAGTGTGATCTCTAAATATCACTAATGGATCCATGTAACTATACTGTGCATATATAATTTCCGTACATTTTTAAGATTACAACCATTAACACAAGCAAAGCAGCATGTGTCCTGTGTAATCTATTCACTATTATCCCCCCTCTTCAAAGCCTGACGGGGGGCGGTACATTTGCCGATAATACACCAATATATATGGCTCTTGAACCATATGACAACACCTCAGTAGACTCAATGTGTCATTGTATAGAGAACATTGTATAGATACATGGATAAACCAACATTTTTAACAATAATACCAAGATATAACAGAGATTATTGTGTTTGGCCACAAAAATTAAAAGAACTAGTATTAATAAAGAGTTGAATTGTCCGGCTCTACAAACCAGGGACCAGGTGTGTATTCTTGGTGTTCTGATTGACTCAGATTTCACATTTAACAGTCATATCAAAGCAGTATCCAAAACAGCATTCTATGATCTAAAAAATATAGCCAGAATCAAGGGCTTGGTGTTCCAAATAGACCCAGTGTAGGGTTGACTACTGAAATGGCCTCTTAACTGGACTCCCCAAAATGGCTGTAAAACCAGGAACCAGGATCAAGAGAAGAGAGCACATCACTCCGGTTCCTAAATCTTTGCATTGGCTTCCAGTCCGTTACAGAATAGATTTTAAAGTGGTGCTTTTAGTGTTTAAATCTCTGAATGGTTTAGGACCCAAATTTGTTTCTGATATGTTTGAAGAATATAAACTGAGCAGGGCTCTTAGATCCATGAACTCAGGTCAGCTAATAGAGCCAAGAGTCCAAACTAAACATGGCGAAGCTGCGTTTAGCAGTTATGCTGAACACAACTGGAATAAACTACCAGAAGATCTTGAACGTGCATCAAACGTATTCAATCCATGTTGAAAACACTTCTCTTTTCACGTGTCTATGACTGAGCTCTTAAACTTTACCGCACTGTATAGCTTTATGGCTTTTCCTATGTTTCCTATGTTTTTATCACATTTTTATTGTATTTCCATTTTCTTATTCAATGTTTTATTATTCTGCTGTTATTTAATGTATTTAAAATTTCTCTCTTTCTTTGATTTATTTTGTTAGAAAATTTCTATTTTGCTATCCTTTACCAATGGTAATACAAGTTATTGTGCTGCTGTTTAGACATCGATGTAGTGATTATCTCACAAAAGAAGTGACGAGTTTATCTAAGCGCTGGAATGTGAGGATTGAGGTTAACCAGGGTATATTTCATGTGCAGTCCCCCTGGAGACAAATGAATTAGAGAATTGTAACACATTGAATTGCTCATGATTTGGACATGGGACCCAGGTTGGTGGTGTTGTCTGCGAATTTAAGGATGATGTTGGAGCTGTGTGCCCACGGAGTACAGGAGGGAACTGAGTACACAGCCCTGGGGGTCCAATCTCAGCACCTGAGGCCTGTAAGGATGTCCAGGATCCAATTACAAGAGGAGTTAAATTCCAGGGTCCTGAGATTAAGAACAAGCTTAGCAAGCATAACCTTCATCACTCCTTACTCTATCAAAAACACATTGACTGAGCTGCTAACTAAACAATGAACTGCTAAGTACCTCATATCTCTGTATCTCATTAGTCTGTATATATGTACTGCCTCATGTAGTCAAAGTCATAGAATTCTTTGTCTATTCCATTTAACTGGGATTTTGATCCAGTTATGTTGAGTTTATTCTTGTAATCTTTATGCCTTTTGCCAGATTCTTATTGTAAATGAGAATTGGTTCTCAATCAGCTTACCTGCTAAAATTACGTTTAAAAACCACAGAGGCCGTATTAACAAAAATAATATTTCTACTAAGAGGCCATCCGAACAGCAGTAAATGTTTCTAGCTATTTTTCCTATTAAAGCCTATTTAAAAAGCTGCTGAAACCAACTTTTACTAACCATTATGGAAAAATCGCGGGGTTGATTGCATTGCTACAGATAATGTAGTGTTCCACGAACAAGCTTAGTTACTATGCCCACAGTGATTGGCTGATAGGGGAGGGGTCTCTGTCAGTGAATTCATCATAGCAATACTGTAGACGGATGTGTTACTTACAGCTAAGTGACAGCCACTTACATGTCTGACGCTTCGTAAACAAATGCGCATTCTAATTTTGTAGTTGAGCTATGGCCTTAAAGTAGGCCTTGTTTCATTGTAGTTAGCAAACATCAAGAGCAAACATCAAGAGGAAGCATCCTGAGAGAAGGATGTTCATATTAACATAAACCCAGTTCTCTTATGAGAGATAGGATTAAACAGAACTCTATTTCACAGGTAGTACAAGTGATTCACTACACTGCCCTGCTCACAAGATGAGCATGTTATAACATCGCTAGTGAGGGGAAAGCATCTTTTGTATCCTTTTTAAAATTGTACAGTGTGAGTATGCATTATATTCAATACCCTTGAGGGCTTTTTCCAAAAGATGTTTCCAATAGATTTTGTAAATCAGTTTAAACTAAATAACTGAGGGACAGATTTATATACAAACCCTGACATTATTAAAGTCTGCTAGTTACAATGTTCATGTTGAATACACATACAAGCAGATGTCACAGCGAGTAGTGTTCTCAAGAATAGCAACAATATAATGTAAGAAGTATGACGATCTATGCTGAGAGTCACATGAATAGCAATTAGTCTCTCACAAGAAAAAAATAATAAGTTAAACCTGAGAAAGTACTGAACGTGTAGCTACTCACGCTGTTGGCAAATAATCCTCAGGAGGAAACAATGAATGTCGACACCTCACAGTATCTTCATATCACATGTCGCTACGAGAGTTCAGATACCCTGATCCTACCCAATAAAAGACATGTGCTGTGAGTGGAGGATGGTCATACCCAGGTATGATCTGGTCTGGTCAGTAGGAGGTCTATCTGCTCAAGCCTTGACTACAGGGACAATAGGTGGTGTATGCTAAAGCAGGGCCATTTTGTATTGTCCAGCTATGAATATCATGTCCAGGATCTGAATACTAACTACACAGTTTGAAAGAGAACTATCAATTTTGTTGTTGGTAGTTACTGCTGAGTTTGCATCATATTCTTTTTAAATATGTAAGGCAAGAATTTGTGTCTGTTGTTAATGACATCCCTGTTCAACTCCTCCTGGGAGATAGTGTTTGTGCTGCATGGACTGAATGAGGCGCAGACAAACAGGCACATCTACTTTGTATTTATTCTTTTCCTATATCTCTTCACCATTGTTATTAATCTTACACTGTTTTTTACAATTTTTCTGGAGAAAATTCTGCATGACCCAATGTATCTATTCCTCTGTAATCTGTGTATTAATGGGATCATCGGTGCTTCATCTTTCTACCCAAAGATACATTTCATTTGACTCTCATGTGATAACATACGTTGGGTGCTTGACCCAGATATTTGTTATCTTTTTTTATATTTATGGTGAATGTACTAACCTGACTGTAATGGCTTATGACAGATATGTTGCCATCTGTAAGCCTCTTCACTACCACACAATTATGAGTATTAGAAAAGTGTGGACCATGATTGTCCTAACGTGGCTTTTTTCACTGATGGAATGTAGCATGGGTTTTGTACTATTAGCTATGTTACCCCTCTGTGGGGTTGATATTGATAAACTCTACTGCTCAAACTGGGCGGTGGTGAAGCTGTCATTTGTTGACACTAGTCTAAACAATATCATTGGCTATATTTTCATGGTTTTTCACTTTTCTCAAGCGATACTCATCTTATTTTCCTATATAAACATAATAAAAGCATCTTTGCATTCACAGGCGAAGAGGAGGAAGTTCATGCAGACCTGTCTGCCACATATGATCACCCTGGCTAACTTCTTTATATCAATTCTCTTTGATTTGATTTATGCTCGTTATGGCAGCAACACCAGTCTGTTGGCCCTGAGGAATATCATGGCTGTGGAGTTTCTAGTTGTTCCTCCTCTGGTGAATCCAATCATATATGGGATGAACCTCACTCATATTCGAAACAGAATTCGACAGATGTTCAAACGTAAAGTTGCTGCCCTTAGATAAATGCATTGTTATGATGTGTGTCTGTATCAAACATTTGTTGGTTAATTTATCTTATATAAAGCAGATTCCAGATTCGGAATGTTGTTGGACAGCTGTTCAACTGTAAAGTTGCTGCCCTAATACAAGTCTTGTTCTTTTTGAGTAGTAATTTTACATAAAGGTGTTCTATATTTGTATGTGATCTGTTTAATGAGATCCCCTTACAGATTTAAACAACACATTTTGAAGATTAATTTCACATTTCACATTTTTTCTAACCACAAATGTGGTATTAATCACTTAGCCCATGTCAAGTCTGGGATTTCATTTGTATTCCTATGTTTTAGACACAGAAAAATGTGTGTTGTTATTGTACTGATTCAAAAGAAACACTGAAACTAACAATTTGACACATAATATATAGAAATTGCTTGTATTCATTTGAGTATCAGAAATAAGTAATAAGTAATAAGAGAATAGTCAGGTGAACAGAAAAACACTCGATTGTACTCTTTTTATTTTTAATATCCGTACACATGGATATCTGAACTAAATTCCAAACCAATTCCTCAATAAAGACAACCCAATTATACAAAACACACAGAAAAATCTTGCATGATTCATGCAATTAAAGTAAACAGAAATTCTGTTTCCTTAGTCTGACAATTGTTGACACTCCTTCCTTTAACTTCACATAAAATGGCAGCAGTTGGAGCAGAAGTAGGTGTGTGGTCAATAGTCTTACCAAAAGCCCTCTAAAAGCCATTTTGTAGCAATTCGATGGATTTTCCTACGGTCTGACAAATCGTCTAGAAATTGAGAACATTCCTGAATGTACATAGTCAGTCAGTCTCACCATATTCAGACCAAGTACTGAATGAAAGATGCTCATAGAAGCGTTAAGAACCCCAGGGTAACATCAAAGCCTCTTGCTACAATCAATATAGTAGTGAAAGAATTAACACTTAATAAAGAAACTGCACTCCCTACAGTGCAGTTAAGTTAAAAATAGTAACAGTAATTATAATATAAAAATAAGACAATAACACAAACTATCAATAATAACACTACACAAAAACACGCATCAATAATAATAACTATACAACTGTACAATCGTATTGCAACAGAAACTGTCCCGTAGCCTGTTTTGGACAGAACAATCCTGCACCTTCTGCCTGACGGCAGCTTGGTAAACAGTCCATGGCATGGGTGGCTGGGATCTGTAATGATTCGTTTGCGCTTCCTGCTACACCGATCTGTGTAGAGATCCTGCAAGGATGGCAGGTGAGACATTGTGATGCGCTCTGCTGATTTAATCACCCACTGAAGTGCTTTACGGTCGAGGGCGGTGCAGCTGCCATAAAAGGCCGTGACACAGCCAGACAGGATACTCTCAACAGTACATCTGTAGAAGTTGGTGAGCATCCTGGAATCCATGCCAAATGTCATTAATTGGCGTAGGAAGAAGAGACGTTTCCTGGCCTCCTTCACCAAGATGTTAGAGTGATGAGACCAGGTCAAGACATCTCTGATGTTGACACCAAGGAACCGGATGTTGTGAACTTTCTACTGCAGACCCATTTATATGGGGGCGTGGTCTCTCCACTGCTTATTTGTGTATATATGTGTTGTTTTCTCCACAGCAATTGTTTGCATGTTTGCATACGTGAGGTGCTGTTTACTGATCGTAATTCCTTGTTTGTGTTTTCCTTCCTTTATGCATCCCCATTACGCCCTTGCTCCACCCCATTACGCCCTTAGTCCGTCAGTACCGAGGCACTTTTCTTCCGTTTCGTTCTTCTGTTGCTTTTGATCGTTTTTTCCTCGTTCTTTTCCCGTCACACCACACATCCCCGGGTGTGCCAGGGTGGGCATGATGGGGAGTCCGGGCTTCCTGGACGTGCTCCGGAGCTCGAGGATAGACTCGGTGACATGGAGGGACAGACCACCGGATTAGTTACAGCTCCCGGCGAAATGAAGTCCCACCAGGCAGCGCGGCCGAGAGAGGAGAGCCCTGTTGTTACGGCTACTATGTAGCACTCTAGTGCTGTTTGTGCTGTTTCCTCTTGTGTCTCCCGCCCTCAATATCCCTCTCAGGTGTACTGCGTTGGTCCCGATGAGCTGGATGAGGTCAATCATGCATAAATGGACCATTTCATTTTGGTGTGGGGGAAGAGAGAGGCCTATTAGTTTTGTACTGTCTTTGGAGAATGCCTGGGTAAGACACCCTACGGTTTACATCAGTAAGCCTCTCTTTGTTTGTTCTCTTTTTTTTCTTTATTTCTGCATATTACTGTAATAAAAACCCCATGGTAATTGCTTATACAACACGGTCTGAGTTGCACTTGGTTGTTGTTGTTGTTGTTGTCTCCCCTCAGCTCTAGAGGCCACCGAGGTGTTGTTTCAGGCCCCGAATTTAAATCAAGGGTCTGGAAATCCTTGAAGTCCACTGATGGATTCTGTCCACATTTGATCCATGAACAATATAAATCAAACCGTAATCAAGAGAGAACTTTTCGCTTGAGTCCAAGATGTGGATCTTCCATAGTTCTTACATGTTCTCCAATGATTACAAAGTTAACGCAGTCCTTTGAGACAGCACATAGGAGGCAGTCAGTGGTGATAGCCAACCTTACACAGCCCGTTAACCCTCAATAAAAAATACCCTTATTTTATGAATAATCAAAACATTATTACTTGAAAAATAAAACAAACTTACAAACGTAACCTCATGTTAGCTTCAGCATTGAGTGCCTTTCAGATGGTTGACACGAACAATCACCTTGCCAGCTAAGGAACACTACACACATTGCATTGCAAGCTTCTCTCATTGACTTGAATTCAAACAGCTGCAAATACTGGTTGATTATTCTGTAGATTGCTAGCAAACATCCGTTAACCGCTACCTCACATAAAGTGTGACGTGTAATTCAATGCCGTGAAAATGAAGGCTATTGATGGATGCTTTTTATTGTACAGAATGGTAGAAGTAAAAAATGTCTAACATATCCTTTGAAGTATTTACTGAAAGTGACAACCAGCATCAGATTCCCACCCATTCACTGTACCTGCACAATGTGCCACTGCTGAGGGCCATCCTGCAGTGGATCAAACCATTGTGAGGCAAAAGGCAGGGATGCAATCTTTTAAAATGAGCTAGTATATGTTCATAATCAGCACAGGTGATTTCATTGCACTATAATAATATTAATGAAATTATATAGTTATGCTTACAGTGATATATTGGGGGGGACAAATCATAGTTTTCCCCTGGATAAGGGGGTTGTGCCCCCCCTGTGATTTCCGTCTATGCTTACGGGAATTTTAATGTTTCACCCAAAATATGAATATTAATGAACACAAAAAACATTATAGGGCAATAGCTCTTTTTCTTGCTGAAAACATAATGATCTGCTACAAAACACTAGTTTTCCCCCTAAAAGTAATTATTAATGGTAACAAAGCGAGTAGTGTTTCACCTGTAAACTGCTGAAACACTAATGATTACAATGAACCTTAAGAAACACAATACGGTTCACCATGACTTTACGGCTCAGAGAGTTGAGCATATCCCCTGACTGCAGATGCTCTGGGCATGATTCCAAGAAGGACTGTTTACTGTTTGAAAATTCAATTCTGACATACCAAGGACACAGATTTCACCGGTGACTGACCGAAACGGTGTACCCATGTTTATTGAAGGATCATCAGATATGATACAGTTGTGCTCCAAGGATTGCACACCCTTAGATAATTAGTAACACCATGTGTAAAGAAAACATGAGTGAGCAGGCAAAACATATGGGATTCATATTCAACTGTAGGTTATAGCAGAATGGTACAGTCATAAAACAAAACATGGCAACGAAGAAAAGGCTAGGAATGCGAGGACCTGCCTCCGCAAGGTCGCGGAGGGGCAGTTGTGAGAAGGACAGTGTGCAGTCTTTTGTAAACTTGTCTATGAGGCCCAGAATTGTTGCAGGTGGTACAGCTGCCCATTCGTCTTGGCAAAACATCTCCAGGTCATGCAAATTTCTTGGTCGTCTTGCATGAACCGCACGTTTGAGATCTCCCCAAGTGGCTCGTTGATATTAAGGGCAAGAGACTGTGATGGCCACTCCAGAACCTTCACCTTTTACTGCTGTAACCACTGGATGGTCAACTTGGCCTTATGAATATGTTCATTGTCGTGCTGGAATTCCAAGGGCTTCCCATGCGCAGCTTTCGTGCAGAAGAATGCAAATTGTCTGCAAATATTTTCTGATAACATGCTGCATTCATCTTACCTTTCGAGCTCACACCCCGCCAAAAACATCAGTGAGCAACGACCATGCTTCACAGTGGGTATGGTATTCTGTTCACTATAAGCCTTGTTGACCTGTCTCTAAACAGAGCTTATGGTTGTGAGAGACTACAGAGATATTGTTTTCCACTTGGCACCAATGACGTTAGGGTGAAACAGTCAGAGTTTATGAAGCAGAACATAGCATCAGCATGTAAACTAGCTCTACAGAAGACTTGCGCAACTCATTCGCTGGCTGAAAATTCCGTTTTGCCCGTCGTAGGAGTTAGAGTTTGTAGATAACTGGCTCTCTTTTTGGAACTCGCTCAGAAATAGGGTCAGGCCGGAGCAGTGATTTCATACTAGCTGGAGTGGTGCTCTTCATTTATCTAGAAACATTGACAGGAGTCTCACTCCTATAGCCTCACCATGAGATAGGGTGCAGGACAGGCTGCAGGCTGTTAGCCAGCCTACTAGCATAGTGGAGTCTGTCGATAGCATAGCCAGAGTAGTTAGTACAGCGTTGTCTATTGCGACTGTGATTCGTCCCTGGCTGAGAAAGGTTAAACAAGGACGAGCTAACAATAGAAACCTTATTTAAATAAAACCTTCCTCCACCTCAGTCACAAATAAAAATGACTATATTACCTCACATCTCAAAAGGTGACTCCTAAATGTTAGGTCCCTTGCTCCAAAGTCAATAGTTGTAAATGAATTACTTGATGAATAATCTAGATGTTATTGGCTTGTGTGAAACATGGCTAAAGCCTGATGAATGATCCCCCATGCATCCCGAAAGAGGAGGGGGTGTTGCTAATATTTATGACAGTAAATATACATTTACTCTAAAACACTTCACTGGTTTTCATTCTTTTGAAGTTTTGCTCATAAAAGTTAATCAGGCTGATGAATAGTTTTACATAGCCACTATATACAGACCGCCCGGTCCGTATACAATGTTCCTCAATGAGTTTCCAGAATTCTTGTCTAACCTTGTAATCATGGAAGATAGTATTCAAATTTTTGGCGATTTCAATATTAATATTGAGAAGTCAAACGACCCTCTTCAAAAAGCCTTTGAAGCGGTAATTGTCTCAATATGTTTTATCCACTTTGACTGCACACGGATGAAACAGCAGGTGGAATTGGATGTCTGGCACTATGCAGACTACTGTGTTTATAAATTGGTTTCCACTTTTTTCTGCTGGTTTGAAAAGCAAAGTTATAGTTACTTTATTAAAGCACACTATTTCCAATGAAAAAAAACAAGGATTGCTGAAACAACGTAAAATGCTATTTCCACCTTCTGAAGAAAGACAAATAATATATGGATAAAAATTATATTGAAATAAATCTAAGATATTAGATTATACATATCTAATATGGGTGGCATATTGGGCTGCAGGTAAAATGTCAAAGTGCTGTTTGTTGTTGCCCCCTCTCACGTGTTGCTATGGCAGTTCAGCTAGTGAGATTCCATCCAATAAAAGAGCAGAACAAAGAGTGGTAAAGCGTCATGACCAGGCATGATCTGGTCTGATCAGAGGGGAGAAAGTCTGCAATCATTTTCATCATTTATCATTTCATCATTGGTATCATTTATACCATGACAGATACATATGACCACCTTAATGGTTAACTTTAATGTTGTTTATACTCATGTTTTGATAATTCATAAATGTACTACTAATACTTTTTAACCTATTTTCAAGTATGTTAAGAACAAATTCGGATTTATACTTACATTTTTCATACTTTATCATCTAAATATTTGTGTTGAATAATTTCCAGGTTTAATTATTAGGGATTATGTACAACATTTCTTCATATACACCAGAATGTGACTGTGTTGAAAAGGATATTCACTGCAAAGAACTGTACTGTAGGAGGGCAGCATGTTTTTTGGGTTGTGCTTCAAACTAATTAATTATCATAACACATAAAGATTTTTTTTTGTGTTTTGATGCTGCAGTTGGATTCAAAAGAATGTCATCAAATGGTCATTATTTGGGATTAAGTGAACTTGTGTGTCTGCTGTTAAATGTGAGGATCCATTTTGTTATTGCTATTGCCCTAGAGTGTAGCCTATGCTGTTTGGGTTTGGTCTTGAATGTAGCTTGCCCATTAGTCATTATTGTTTCACCCGTCTTGTTGGCTCCCTATTTAGTTTACCCAATTCTGTTCAACCTTTGTGAAGTCATTGAGTGTGTTTTGTGTCTGTGGTCCCGCCTGCAGGCCTTATTGTCTTGCTGTGTTGGAGTTGTTTTTTTGCCTGCCTAGTTGTCATAAAATCCATCCTTGTCTGTTCACATTGTGCCTGGCATCCTGCTTTATATAAATGATAATTTAGGTCATGTAAAGAGTAGCTGTCTGTGCCTGTTAATGACATCCCTGTTCAACTCGTCTCAGGAGATAGTGTTTGTGCTGCATGGACTGAACGTGACGCAAAGAAACAGACACATCTACTTTGTACTTATTCTTTTCCTATATCTCTTCACTATATTTAATAATCTAACACTGATCTTTACTATTGTTCTGGAGAAAATGCTGCATGACCCAATGTATTTATTCCTCTGTAATCTGTGTATTAATGGGATCATTGGTGCTTCATCTTTCTACCCTAAGATACTTTATGACATTTTATCTGATTCTCAAGTGATAACATACGTTGGGTGCTTAACTCAGATATTTTTCATCTACTCCTATGTTTACTGTGAAAGCACAAACCTGACTCTAATGGCTTATGACAGATATGTTGCCATCTGTAAGCCGTTGCACTACCATTCAATTATGACTACTAAGAAGGTGTGGACACTGATTCTTTTAACGTGGTTTCTCTCATGGCAGGAATGTGGCATCGTTATGGGACTGTTAGCTAGGTTACCCCTCTGTAATATCAATATCGATAAACTCTACTGCTCAAACTGGGCAGTAGTGAAACTCTCTTGCATTGATATGACTCTAAACAACATCTACGGCCTTATTCAAATATTTTTTCACCTTTCACAATTTATATTTATTGTTATTTCCTATTTGAATATTATCATTGCGTGTTTGCGTTCCCGAGCACATAGGAGAAAGTTCATGCAGACCTGTCTGCCTCATATGATCACCCTGACTAACTTTGTTATTTCACTCCTTTTTGATTTGTTGTACGCTCGATATGGCAGCAACACCAGTCTGTTGGCCCTGAGGAATATCATGTCTGTAGAGTTTCTAGTTGTTCCTCCTCTGGTGAATCCAATCATATATGGGATGAACCTCAGTCAGATTTGGAATAGAGTAAGAAAGATGTTCAACTGTAAAGTTGCTATCCGACAATAAATGCATTGTTGCTTAGCACTTATGTATAGCATGTTTTTCTATAAATCTGTATTCTGGAACATGAACAAAAACAAGTAAAAAATGCAGCTCGCTTTTTTTTTCTTTTAGTTTGTGAAGATGTTATTTTTTAACTACAATGCTTTGACTAGGTTACAGCTGCTGATGTAAAGAGGGATTTATAAATAAATGTGATTGATTGATTGGTAGACCTGATATATTAGTCACTGTATTGCACTGTAATGTAGGTGAATGTTGTTAGTGGGTGAATTTGGTTTGACCTGAAAAAGTATTGAATATTAAACATCTGAAAACCAACTATATTGTTAAATTAGAGATATCCATGTTGTGAGGCTGGCAGTATGGTTGTATGGTCAACCATATTTTTGAAAGAAGTCCTGATGCCCATAAAGTAAGAAATCGCCAACTAAAATTATGTATTAAGCTTCTTAATTTCGTTTTTTTTAATCAAATATGTCATTTGTACATTTATTTTCTGGTCTCTAGAATCTATAATATGAATATAGTAATGTAGCTTTTCTTTACATGTTCATATAAATCCATTTTGATATACACTATACACCAATGAGACAAAATATGCTGCAATAAACAATGATCTACTCTCTCCCTTGACAACCGGGTACGCAAGTTATTATTTACCACTATGCGACGGTTGATTTCTAACAACATGAACAAAATAGATAAACAAAGACAATAGAATTTTTTCTTCTACAAAAACTATTGTTTGTAATTATAAATTGTCAGGCTCTGTAAAAATATCTTTACCTTTCCTAATAAATCTCCTTCAATCTTCTTTTCAAGTCGTCCTCCTCTCCTTCCTCTCCACTCTCTAACCAAAAATATTTTGCCAATATTATGCATGAAGATTTCTAAATGTCTTTTCACAATACTTACGCGATCCAGGTCTGTAGGTGAAGGTGAAGTTGAATCGTCCAAATAACAGGGCCCACCTGGCCTGGCGAGAAGTGAGGCGTTTGGTAGACCGAATATACTCTAGATTTTTGTGGTCTGTCCAAACGAGGAAGGGTTGCTCCGCTCCTTCCAGCCAATGGCGCCACTCCTCCAGGGCGATCTTTACAGCCAGTAGCTCAAGGTTACCTACGTCGTAGTTTGACTCCGCAGGCGAAAGACGGCGGGACAGAAAAGCACAGGGGTGGAGTTTCCCATCCTCAGGGTTGCGTTGGGACAAGACCGCCCCAACCTCTATGTCAGAGGTGTCCACCTCCACCACAAATGTTCGGGACGGGTCCGGCTGGGAGAGGATAGGGGCCGAGGTAAAGCAAGCCTTGAGGTCCTGGAAAGACCCCTCTACCTCGGGGGTCCAGGAAAAAGGTTTAGCACAGGAGGTCAGGACGGTCAATGGGGCGGCCACCCGGCTGTAGTTCCGAATAAATCACCGGTAGAAGTTAGCGAACCCCAGGAATTTCTGCAGCTCCTTTCTGGAGTCTGGTCTTGGCCATCCCAGTACCACCTCCACTTTAGACGGGTCTATCCTCACCTCCCCCTTGGAGACGGTGTCACCTAAAAATGAGATGGTCAGGACGTGGAACTCACATTTCTCAGCTTTCACTTATAGCCGATTTTCCAGCAGAGGACGGAGGACCTTTCTCACATGCTGGATGTGCTCAGCCTGGTCCCCAGAGAAGATCAGGATGTCATCTAAATAAACAAACACAAAACGCCCTATCATGTCTCCTAGGACGTCGTTGACGAAACGCTGAAAAACTGCCGGCGCATTGGTAAGGCCAAAAGGCATCACCTGGTACTCGAAGTGACCCATCGGTGTATTGAAACCGGTGAGCCACTCGTCCTCCTCCCTGTTCCTCACCAGGTGGTAGGCCTTGGGGAGATCGAGTTTGGAAAAAACGGTAGCGCCCTGTAGGGAGTCAAAAGTAGTGTTAATCAGAGGGAGAGGGTATTTGTCTTTGACCGTGATATTGTTGAGACCCCGATAGTCGATACAAGGACGGAGTGTGCCGTTCTTCTTCCCCACAAAGAATAAAACCGCCACCCGAGGGGAGGAAGAAGGCCGGATGCAACAGGAGTCCAGTGATTCCCGGATGTATTTCTCCATAGCCTCTCTCTCCGGCTTGGAAAGGCTATAAAGGCGGCTTCTGGGGAAGGTGGAGCCGAGCAACAGGTTGATGGCACAGTCGTAGGGCCTATGCGGCGGCAGTGACTGCAAGCCCTGCTTATTTAAACACCTCCCCTATGCACGGTCGACTCGGGGGACGGAAATCCTATTTGCCTCCTTTCCCTCTTGCGCTCCCGAGCACGGTTATCCATCCGGATGGTTAAGGCAATGAGATCATCCAGGGTGCCGGGTTCAGGGTACGATACGAGCTCGTCCTTCAAATGGTCGTTGAGGCCATTAGTATATGCTGCCTGTAGGGCCTCACCATTCCTGCCGCTCTCGGCTGCAAGAGTGCGAAACTTGATAGTATACTCGGCCACACTGCGTCTCCCCTGGCGCAGAGCAAACATACGAGCAGAGGCATCCTTTCCTTGGACCGGGCGATCAAATAATTTGCGTAGCTCCTCTGTGAACACACTGTAGGACTGGATCGTCAGATCCCGTCGCTCCCATATGGCCGAGGTCCACTCCAGGGCGGAACTGCGGACCGACCAGGTACGCGATCTTGGAACGGTCCGTGGCATAGACCAGAGGCTGCTGCGCAAAAACCAGGCCGCATTGTAGCAGGAAAGAACGGCATCGTCCCAGTTCTCTGTCGTAACTCTCAGGGGTAGGCACCCACGATTCGCGGTCTAGGGAGGGTGCTGGTGTGGGCATGGTGAGTGGTGGTGCGACAGGAGCTCTCAGCTGGTCCTGGATGGCAGTAAAATTAGCCGAGAGGGTGTGTAGACTGCCCATTATATCGATCAGCGCAGCCTGTTGTTGGTCCAATTCGGTCCCGTGAGAGGCGACCGCCTGACGAGTCCAATTCCGATGGGTCCATGTAAGGCCGGATTATACTGTCACGTTCGGTTGAGGGAACCCAAGCACGGATTGGCAGGGTAGCGGTGGAGTCGCTGGTGGAGAGCTCAACGACGAGCAGGATAGGGAGACTGGGAGAAGCGGCAGAGGCACTGATCGGTGACCGGCATGGTAGTGGGGGACAGGCGGTAGTTCGGTACACGAGCGGACGGCAGAAGCACAGGTTGGTAACAGGCAGAGTAGTCAGCGACAGGCAGAAGGTCGAAACACAGGCTGACAGCAGAAGTACAGGCAGGGAGCAGGGAGAGTAGTCGGGGAGAAGCAACGAGTCGGTACACGGGCATCAAAACGGACAGAAGACTCGAAGGTTGCTGTGAAGCGCATGCGAAGTACGACCATAATCCGGCAGGGACGGAATGACAGAGGGCTGAGGAAATATTGTTGGTAATGAGACCATTGGGGACAGGTGCGTAATCGTGAATGGGGAACAGGTGCGTAATCATGGATTGGAACAGGTACGTAATAGAGAGGCGAGTGGTGTGGCTAGGAGCGCGAGGACCTGCCTCCGAGAGAACGCAGAGGCGCGGTCGTGACAGAACTGTCCAATTTGAACAGCCATTCAGTGGTCCTGGTTGTCTGGGCAGAATAAGAGCAGAAGAGAGCATGAACAAAATAGAAAAACAAAGACAATAGATTTTTTCCTTCTACTAAAAATATTGTTTGTAATAATAAATGGTCAGGATCTGTAAAAATATTTTTACCTTTCTTCCTAAATCTCATTCAATCATCCCATCAAGTCTTCCTCCTCTCCTTCCTCTCTACTCTCTAACCAATATTATGCCAATATTATTCATGAAGATTTCTAAATGTCTTTTCAAAACACTTATTATGTCAAATCATGAAACTTATAATCAACAAATAAATATTCTCATTTCAAAATAGCCCGTCCACTCAGTAGAGTATCACAGGATTTCATGACATCTATATTAATTTTGTTTTAGAAAATCGTGACATGCACACATAAAATGCATTATTTTCATGTAAAGGCCACAATTTTCTAGTGAATGTAAAAGGCTGATTATTTCATGTGCAGAACCCAATTTTATGAATAATTCATGTCATACACAAATCTCTTTTTTATGTATATTAAACAGCATAATTCATATTTTTTTTTAGCAACAGCTTCAGTTTTTTGTGTTTATTAAATGAACAGGTATTGATCCTGAATTTACTGTAACTAGTTGGCAGAAATACTGCAAGATATTTATTTGGAACATATTTGTTCTTTTTTTGTTCATCTGTTCGTGTAGATGTCACGAAATCCTGTGATACTGTGCTGGTCCACTGCATGTGTTATATGTGAACGTTTTTTTATCTAGACAGTAGCTAGCTAACCTCTACATAGCTAGAATAACCAATTTTAAACCACATAGAGCTAATTATTTATCTATTTATTAACAATATATTGTGAAATTGTAACATCACTTGCTAGTATTTAAAACCTGTTTCAAAAGGACGTTTGTGGTGATGTTGTGGATTCACTGGACACTTGCTAGCTTCTGGCCGTGTTTCCCGATGCAGTATTCTCTAAAACGAGCATGATTAGGCAAGATTTAGCTGAAGAGTAAATGATGCTGCTATAGCGAACAACCCTAGCAGTTGGCCAAAATCAAGCACAGCACCCTCTAAGTGCAGATGGATCCTGAACTTCCTGACGGGCTGACCCCAGGTGGTGCTGATTGGAAACACCACCTCCTCCTCACTGACTTTAAGTACTGTCTCCCCCCAGAGCTGTGTACTGAGCCCACTCCTGTACTCCCAGGTCTCCAACACCATCGCTAAGTTTGCTGATGACACCACCATCATAGGCCTGATCTCTGACAACAAGTCAGCCTATTGAGACGAGGTAAGGACACTGACTGTGGTGTCGGGAAAACAATCTCCAGGTCAATATCAGCAAAACAAAGGAGATGATTGTTGATCACAGGAAGCAACGGTGGGGAGACCATGCCCCCTTACACATCAATGGGTCTGCAATAGAAAGTTCACAACATCTGGTTCCTTGGTGTCAACATCAGCGATGACTTGACCTGGTCTCATCACTCTAACATCTTGGTGAAGGAGGCCAGGAAACAGATCTCTACACAGAGAGGTGTAGGAGGAGGAGCAAACAGATCAATATAGATTCCAACCACTTATGCCATGGACTGTTTAACAAGCTGCCATCAGGCAGAAGTTCCTGGAGTATTCTGTCCAAAACTAACAGGATATGGGACAGTTTCTTTCCTCAGGCAATAAGACTGCTAAATTCAAAACTCCCTCTTCCCTTCCATCCATAGTCCCATCCACATCTGTCACTTTATATCATGCTTATCTGCCAATCATTTCATGCACACGTCACTTTTACATTGCACCAAGGTTGTACAGTTGTATAGTCATTATTGTTGATGCCTGTTTTTGTATAGTTGTATTGTTATCTGATGTGTTATCTTCTTATTTTTATATTAAAATTACTCTTACTTTTTTAACTTTGAACTGCACTGTCAGGAGTAGGAAAACCAAAAATTTCATTGCCAGCTTGTTATTGCAAATGACAAATAAACCTTTCGAACTTGATCTGTGCTCTTGCAAAATCTGAAATCTCCAAAGAATTTGCGTATCTTTGATATTTCAAATGTAATTGCGAAACTCTCTTTTTATATTTAAATGGGGGAATGTAACTTTAATGGTGCCATTATTCTTAGAAAATTTGCAAGCGTTGATGAAAACAAAAATGTAAGGTGACACTTTACTTTTGCCTCATTCATTCAGTAATAATTGTTGATGTTTTACTAAACAACTAAGGTTACTAAACCTCTAATGTCAGAATAATGGGGCAAAACCTCATTACAATGTTCTCATTGATGTTCTATTAGTTAAGTGCTCTCAGAGGGAGCCATGAGTCAGCATTCATGTCACATGTCACATGCTACGACAGCTCAATAATACCCAATAAAAGAGTGGGTCAGGGAGTGAAGTGTCATGCCCAGGTACAGTATGATCTGATCTGGTCTGGAGGAAGTACTGCTGTACACATAGGACATGCTGAAAAAAGAAAATATGAATGGTCATTTAATGAACACTGTTGTTTTTCTGTTTAGCTCATCAAGCATAGTTAGTTTTTTTCTTCAAATGGAAATCACATTTTAGATTTTCACAATACTTGCTTCTGATTGATCATCTAACTCGTTCAGCTAAATACTGTGGATGTTACCTAAAATTATACTGAGAAATTTGTAAATCTTATTTTTATTCAGTCAGTCAAACTCTGAATGCGAACTGCGCTGATTGAAGAGCTGTCAATGGTATGAGGTCTGAAATGCTGCTGGAACCCTTGGAGGTTACTGTTAGAAAGTTATCAGATTCACTTTGAATTAACCAACAAAACTTCAAACTACAGCTTGAAACCTCTCAAGTCATGTGAAAAGTAGCTGTCTGTGCCTATTAATGACAAACCTGTTCAACTCCTCCCAGGAGATAGTGTTTGTGCTGCATGGACTGAACATGACGCAGACAAACAGACACATCTACTTTGTATTTATTCTTATCCTATATCTCTTCACTATATTTAATTATCTAACACTGATCTTTACTATTGTTCTGGAGAAAATGTTGCATGACCCAATGTATTTATTCCTCTGTAATCTGTGTTTTAATGGAATCATTGGTGCTTCATCTTTCTACCCAAAGATACTTTATGATATTTTATTTGATTCTCATGTGATAACATACATTTGGTGCATGACTCAGATTTTTGTCATCTACTTCTATGTTTACTGTGAATTTACCAACTTAACTGTAATGGCTTATGACAGATATGTTGCCATCTGTAAGCCTATTCACTACCACTGTATTATGACTGTTAGAAAAGTGTGGACCCTGATTCTTCTAACATGGCTCTTATCATGGCTGGAAGTTACTATTGGAATAATACTAACAGCTAGGTTACCCCTCTGTGGTGTCGATATTGATAAACTGTACTGCACAAACTGGGCAGTGGTAAAGCTCTCATGTGTTGATACCAGTCTAAACAATCTCTACAGCTTCATTATCACGTTTTTTCACTTTTCTCAAGCATTACATATCATGTTTTCCTATGTGAACATCGTCAAAGCATCCATCCATTCGTTGCTACAGAGGAGGAAATTCATGCAGACTTGTCTGCCACATCTGATCACCCTGGCGAACTTTGTCATATCTCTGTTATTTGATGTGATGTACGCTCGTTATGGCAGCAACACCAGTCTGTTGGCCCTGAGGGATATCATGTCTGTGGAATTTCTAGTGGTTCCTCCTCTGCTAAATCCTATCGTATATGGGATGAACCTCACTCAAATTCGTAATAGAGTTCGACAGCTGTTTAACTGGAAAGTTTTTGCACAAAGGTAGGTATATTGTTTTGATGAATTTTTGTGTATCGGTGTTTTGGTTGATCTTATTGATGTATTTTGGTTGATTATGATACATGAAGCTATTCATAATATTTACTATGGGTTATGTTTAATGGATATTAAAAAAAGAAAGAATGTGCTGTTCATGCTCAAAAAAATGTATAGATGGAAAATCAAGATAAGTTTTGTATTTGAACTTTTGTCTGAATAATTAAATGAAGAATTTCTGGCACTTCATAGAAAATAACCTTGTCTCAATAATGACTTCAGTGTTTGGCTTTGCTTAACATTTCCATTATATAAGCCAGTAAAGAAAGAAACATAATGAAATAATTGGCATGCAAGTTAAGTGACAATACATGATCTTCAGAAGCCAATGTACGTCCTTTATAGGTGTCATTATGATTTTTCTGAAGTTTGCTGTTTTAAATCAGTTTTGTACTCATTATTTGGAAATTACACTGAAAGATTATACAATCCCGATTCCCAAAAAGTTGAGACACTGCTTAAAATTCAAATTTAAAACAGAACACTATGTGCAACTAATTTAAACACTATATTCAATGAAAAAAAAACAAAGACAACATATCAAATCTTTTAACTCAGAAATATTTTTGTTTTGGGAAAAAAAAACATGCCAATTTTTTTAAAGTGGGAACAGGGGCATATTTACCACTGTGTGGCATCATCTCTTCCTTTAACAATACTCTGTAAACGTTTGGGAACTGAGACCATTTGCAGTAGTTTTGAAAGTGAAATGTATTTCAGCTGCTCTACAATTTGGGGTCTCGTATTTTTCATTTCATAATGCGCCAAATCTTTTCAATGGGTGACAGGTCTGGACTTCAGGCAGGCCAGTTAAGCATACAGACTATTTTACTATGGGGCCATGCTGTTGTATTATGTGCAGAATGTTGTTTATCAGTGTCTGTCTGAAAAAGACGTAATCTGGATGGCAGCATATGTTTCTGTAAAACCTGTATATATTGTTCATTAATAGTTTCTTGACAAAGGTGTAAGTCATCCAAGCCAGGTGCATTAATGCACCCCAATACCATGACAGATTCTGGCTTTTAAACTGTGTTCTGATTAGAAAACGCAAGATGGTTCCTCTCCTCTTTAGTCCGGAGGGCGAAGCGTCCTTGATTCCCCAAAATGATCAAACATTTTGAATCATCAGGCCCCCAGGACAGTTTTCCACTTTGCCTCAGTCCATCTTAAATGAGCTTGGCCCAGAGAAGGCGGCAGCAGTCCTAGATCATATTGATGTATGGTCACTTCTTTGCATGGTAGAGTTTTAGATGGAGCGATATACTGTGTAAACAGGAAATGGTTTTCAGAACTGTTCCTGAGCCCATGCAATGATTTCCACTACAGAATCGTAAATTGTGTCTGCAGTGTCGTCTAGGTTGAGAAACATTATTCTTGCCCGTGCAGTCTTTTATAGACTGGTGAACCCCTCCCCATCCTCACTTCTGACATCCTCTCTGGAATGATCTTTCAAATAACCAGCCATGTTACTGATCTGGTACCAACTGACCTAATTATTTTTGTGATACTCCACCAGGTTTAGCTTTTTTGCACTAAACAACGTTTCCAGTCTTATTTTCTTTGTCCCAACTTTGAATCGTGTTGCTGGCATCCAATTAAAAGGGGGTATGTACCGTATTTTTCAATAAACAAATAATTGTCGCAGCTTCAACATTTATATGTTGTCTTTTTACTATTTTCTGTTGAATATAGGGCTTAAATGCTTTGCACATCATTGCATTCTGTTATTTTATGCATTTACTGTGGCTTACCAAATATTTTGTAAACTGAGTTTTATAAAGAAGCCAGGCAAGCCTAGTTCAGCCGACCAGCAAATAAAAGGCTTTGATCGTTGATCACCGCCCGAGATTCAAACCCAAGACAACCACATGAAAATCTGTTTCTTCAACCGCTACAACACCAACGTATACATTTGCCAGGGGTCAGTATAGCCTCTTGACATCATACAATATTGTCACGTGATTACATCACGTCATGTTTGAATATTTCATTAGACAACATTAACCATTGTGTTAAACTAAGTAGCTCTCTTATTAAGTTTTCCTCCACCACAAATAGCATCTATGAACTTTATGACTTTTCCCACTGTCCGTTTTAACAGCTTATTAGCCATTCGTGAAAGACATTGATACATTAACTGTTGCTTCAAAACACAGCTCTGGAAAAAAATAAAAGACCACTGCACATTTCCTTCCTTTCCAAAAAAGTCAAAAAGGAAAGATTTGAGTGATTAACAGAAGCGTTCAACTTGCAGTGGACTCTTCGTATTAACCCTTCTGTTCCTCACTCAAAACCTTCCTTTTTTTACTTTTTTGGAAAGGTAAGAAAAAGTTGCAGTGGTCTCTTAATTATAACCCTTCTGTTCCTCATTCAAAACATTCCTTTTTGACTTTTTGGAAGGGAAAGAAAAAGGTGCAGTGGTCTCTTGATGTGCTGTACGCTGCCTGCAGTTACCTACCCGAAGCTAAGTACAATTATTTTGCCTTTTCACTGCACTTGTAGCTATTTCACGAAGGAGGATTATCGTCTTCAGTTAAAGATAGCAGAGTTTGAGGCTCAGCTTCAGATGCAAATGTTAGGCAAGGATAATGTTAGTGTATAAATGGGAAAAACTGCGTCTGTGCCACCAGGAAGAAGCGATCGTGTTGTTAGCCCCCCGGCACAGCTCCCACAGCCGGGCAAGAACTTTATCTTGGTCACTGGGAAGAAATGCCATCGACCAGTTAAACCTGGGTTGCTGCTAGAGCCGATTGAGATTTTCAACAGATTTTCCCCACTGGAGTCGGAGTCAAGACCCGAGCCGTCTTCGGAGGGGAATGATCGACAGGCATTTTCTACCAGTGGCCCGGAAAAACTGAAATTTTTTGTCATCGGCGACTCCATTACCCACAGTTTTAGACCAAAGAATCAGCCAGCGATCGTTCACTGTTTACCGGGGGGGGCAGAGCCACCGACGTAGCCGCAAATCTGGGGTTGATGCTAGCGAAGTCTAAAACTCGCAAGTATAGAGAGTACAGAGATATTGTTATTCACATTGGCACCAACAACGTTAGGATGAAACAGTCAGAGGTTACAAAGCAGAACATAGAGTCAGCGTGTAAATTAGCTAGAAAGATGTATCGGCATCGAGTAATTGTCTCTGGCCCCCTCATAGCAAGGGGTAGTGACGAGCTCTACAGCAGACTTGTCCAACTCAATCGCTGGCTGAAAACTGAGTTCTACCCGTCGCAGGAGGTAGAGTTTAAAGATAACTGGCTCTCTTTTTGGGACTCACACAGAAACAGAGTCAGGCCTGATCTGCTGAGGAGCGACGGACGTCAACCTAGCTGGAGTGGTGCTCTTCTTTTATCTAGAAATATTGACAGGAGTCTCACTCCTATAGCCTCACCATGAGATAGGGTGCAGGACAGGCTGCAGGCTGTTAGCCAGCCTGCTAGCATAGTGGAGTCTGCCGATAGCACAGCCAGAGTAGTTAGTACAGCATTGCCTATTGCGACTGTGACTTGTTCCAGGCTGAGAAACGTTAAACAAGGAAGCGCTAAAAATAGCAACCTAATTAAGATAAAACCCTGCTCCACCTCGGTCACAAATAAGAATGACTATATTACCTCGCATCTTAAAATGGGACTACTAAATGTTAGGTCCCTTGCTCCAAAGGCAATTGCAGTAAATTAATTGATCTCTGATCATAAACTTGATGTTATTGGATTATGTGAAACAAGCCTGAAGATGAATTTACTGCCCTAAATGAGTCCTCTCCTCCTGGCTATATTAGTAATCATATCCCCCGTGCATCCCGAAAAGGAGGGGGTGTTGCTTATATCTACGACAGTAAATATAAATTTACTCTTAAACACATCACTGGTTTTCATTCTTTTGAAGTTTTGCTCATTAAAGTTAAACAGGCTGATGAATAGTTTTACATAGCCACTATTTACAGGCCACCCGGGCCATATACAATGTTCCTCAATGAGTTTCTAGAATTCTTGTCTAACCTTGTAGTTATGGCAGATTGTATTCTAATGTTTGGCAATTTCAATATTCATATGGAAAAGTCAACCGACCCTCTTCAAAAAGCCTTTGAAGCGATATTTAACTCAATGGGTTTTATCCAACATGTCTCAGGTCCAATACACAGCCACAATAATACCTTAGATTTAATCCTGTCAAGAGAAATAGATATTTTAGATCTAATAATTTCCCCCGTAAGTCCTGGAATATCAGATCACTGTCTTATTTCATTTACCGTAAAAACAAGAAGTCCACTCGCTCCGCAAAAAACGAGTTTCAAAAGCCGCACTATAAATTCTCGGACTACAAATAGATTTCTTGATATTTTTCCAAGCTTGCTCATCAGTGACAAAGAAAATAAATCCGCAAACGATCTAATCTAGGATCTGAACTCAACACTGCAAAATACTTTAGATATGGTTGCACCACTTCAAACAAAAGAGTTATGGAACAAGACACTTGCTCCCTGGTATACAGAAAATATTAGAGCACTAAAGCGAGCTTCCAGAAAATTGTAGCGAAAGTGGCGTTCCACGAAGTTGGAAGTATTCAGACTAGCCTGGATAGACACCAAACTTAAATACCGAAAAGCACTCACATCTGCTCAATCTGCGTATTTCTCCAACCTGATTGAGGTGAACAAAAACAATCCAAAATGTCTCTTTGATAGAGTTGCAAAGTTAACTAAACCTACCTAAACAGGTGCCAATGGGGACACTGGAACTTTCTGATCCTGTATCGCTCAACACATTCACTAAATTTGTATTGAGTTCTAAACCCACAAATTGTCAACTAGACTACTCAAGGAGCTATTTTTGGTGCTAAGTCAGCCAATGTTGAAAATAATAAATTGCTCCCTTTCCTCCATATGTGTACCAAACTCATTAAAAATAGCTGAAATTAAGCCTCTTTAAAAAAAATCCAATCTGGATACAGACACTTTAAACAACTATAGGCCAATATCAAACCTCCCATTCCTCTCAAAAATCGTAGAAAAATGTGTTTCCCAACAACTGAACGCTTTCCTGAAGACAAATAACACTTATGAAATGCTCCAGTCCGGTTTCAGACCCCATCTTAGTACTGTGACTGCACTTGTAAAGGTAACAAATGACCTTCTAATGGCCTTGGACAAAGGTTCCGCATCCGTCCTGTTGCTTCTTGATCTTAGTGCTGCTTTTGACACTATTGATTAGTCCCTTCTCTTAGAGAGACTGGAAACCCATATTGGGCTACGTGGGAATGTTTTAGCGTGGTTTAAATCTTATTTATCTGAAAGATATCAGTTAGTATGTGTGGATGGTATATCCTCGGACAAAACAAAAGTATGTTTTGGTGTTCCTCAAGGCTCGGTCCTGGGCCCTTTATTGTTCTCACTATATATGCTGCCTCTTGGAGATGTAATCCGAAATCATAATGTCAACTTTCACTGCTATGCTGATGATACACAGTTATATATCTCAATGAAGCATGGAGAAACCCCCAAATTAGCTATCTTGGAAGCATGTGTTTCAGACATTAGGAAGTGGATGACTGAGAACTCAAGAAAAACAGAAATGCTCGTTTTAGGACCCAAGAAACAAAGACTCTTATTGGCAGATCTTACTGTGAACCTCGATGTCTGCATGGTTGAATCCCAAAAAACTGTAAGAAATCTCGGCGTAACCCTCGACCCTGACCTCTCCTTTGACGAACATATGTGTCATGTCCTGGCTATGCCCCTAGCCATCTTTGCACTGGCTGGGGCCATAGTCAGGACATGGCCAAAAGAGGTGACTCTGGCCACCTCTATGGGCTTTGGTTTCCCCAATTGGAGGCAGGTGTTTATTATTGCCTCCAATTGGGGAACCTATTTATGTTCAATGTTTCCACACGGTCGTGTGGTTCATTTTGGT
>JACXGJ010001977.1:0-73235 GCA_016801105.1 Esox niger
ACCAAAATAAACCACACCCATGTGAACAAACAGTAAACTTAAATAGGTTCCCCAATTGGAGGCAATACACAACACCTGCCTCCAATTGGGGAGACCCAAGTGCATAGAGGTGGCTAGAGCCACCTCTATTGGCCACGTCCTGACTATGGCCCCAGCCAGCACAAAGATGGCTAGGGGCATAGCCAGGACGTGACAAACAGAACTGTTTTATTTTAGGCTTCCTATTTCGTAGCTATAGGGTTATATAGTTACAAAGATTTTGTTTGTCCTGAAGTTTAGGCATAATGTGTTGAGACTGCTACAGGAGTCGAACACGGGACCTGTTGTTCTGCCCATGTACACTATTTATCAAGGGGTAGTCAGTCAGAGACGAACGGACAGCCTTCTCTAGGCCCGAGCTCATTCTAGATGGACTGAGGCAAAGTAGAAAACTGCCCTGTGGTTTGACAAATTAAAATGAAATGTTGGTTATCAGGGACGCCATGTCCTCCGATCTAAAGAGGATTGGGACCATCCAGCTTGTTATAGCAAACAGTTCAAAAACCTGCATCCATGATGGTATGAGGATGCATTAGTGCACATGGCAGGGGTGACTTGCACATCTGTGAAGGTACCATTAATGCTGAACAATTCATGCAGTAACACATGCTGCCAACCAGATTGCGTCTGGCTTATTTCAGCAAGACAATGCCAAACCACATTCTACATGTATAAGAACAGCATGGCTCCATAGTAAAAGAGTCCAGGTGCTAAACTGGCCTGCCTTCATTCCAGGCCTGTCACCCATTGAAAACATTTGGTACATTAAGAAATGAAAAATAAACAGCTGAAATCCAAGAATGGGAAAACAGTTAACTTTAAAAACTAGAGCAGTTGATCTCCTCAGTCCGCAAACGCTTACAGATGATTGCTAAAAGGAGAGGTGATGCAACACACTGGTAAACATGCCCCAGTCCCAACTTTTTTTTAAAACGTGTTACTGGCATTTTAATTTAATGGGAATGTATCACCCCCCCCAAAATCACATTGTATGTTGTATTTGTTGAGTGGAGAAAATATTTCTTCATTGTGTTCCATGGTATACAGTGAGGAGAGCAAGTATTTGATACACTGCTGATTTTGCAGGTTTTCCTACTTACAAAGCATGTAGAGGTCTGTCATTTTTATCATAGGTACACTTCAACTGTGAGAGACGGAATCTAAAAATCAAGAAAATCACATTGTATGAATTTTAAATAATTAATTTGCATTATTTGATACATCAGAAAAGCAGAACTTAATATTTGGTACAGAAACCTTTTTTTGCAATTACAGGGATCGTACGTGTCCTGTAGTTCTTAACCAGGTTTGCACACACTGCAGCAGAGATTTTGGCCCACTCCTCCATACAGACCTTCTCCAGATCCTTCAGGTTTCGGGGCTGTCGCTGGGCAATACGGACTTTCAGCTCCCTCCAAAAATGTTCTATTGGGTTCAGGTCTGGAGACTGGCTAGGCCACTCCAGGACCTTGAGATGCTTTTTACAGAGCCACTCCTTAGTTGCCCTGGCTGTGTGTTTCGGGTCGTTGTCATGCTGGAAGACCCAGCCACGACCCATCTTCAATGCTTTTACTGAGGGAAGGAGGTTGTGGGCCAAGATCTTGCCATACATGGCCTCATCCATCCTCCCCTCAATACGGTGCAGTCGTCCTGTCCCCTTTGCAGAAAAGAATCCCCAAAGAATAATGTTTCCACCTCCAAGCTTCACGGTTGGGATGGTTTTCTTGGGGTTGTACTCATCCTTCTTCTTCCTCCAAACACAGCAAGTGGAGTTTAGACCAAAAAGCTATATTTTTATCTCATCAGACCACATGACCTTCTCCCATTCCTCCTCTGGATCATCCAGATGGTCATTGGCAAACTTCCGACGGGCCTGGAAATGCGTTGGTTTGAGCAGGGGGACCTTGCGTGCACTGCAGGATTTTAATCCATGACGGCATAGTGTGTTACTAATGGTTTTCTTTGAGACTGTGGTCCCAGCTATCTTCAGGTCATTGACCAGGTCCTGCCATGTAGTTCTGGGCTGATCCCTCACCTTGCTCATGATCATTGATGACCCACAAGGTGAGATCTTGCATGGAGCCCCAGACCGAGGGACATTGACCGCCATCTTGAACTTCTTCCATTTTTTTATGATTGGATAATACATATATGCAGTGGGGGAAAAAATCCTACAGTGTGATTTTCTGGATTTTTTTTTCTCATTTTGTCTCTCATAGTTGAAGTGTACTTATGTTGAACATTACAGGCCTCTCAACTTTTTAAGTGGGAGAACTTGCACCATTGGTGGCTGACTAAATATTTTTTTGCCCCACTGTCTATAATGTGTGCTAGCGAGCTGATATGAGAAAGGGAAACTTCCAGTCCTTGTGCAATAGAGAAAAAAGCTGAGAGATTGATTCTGTTGGAATTGATAAAAAGGGTGTTTCACACTTGTGCTTCTATAACACCAGCAGAAAATGAAGCCCATAATCTTATAAAAATGACCATTTGCACATCTGATTCAAACCTTGCAGGCATTACGATACAACAAGCAATTTCTGATTCTGTCATCCTCAATATAAACCACTTGTCCAATTATCATCAATGATAAGTGTGAATAATTACTCCTGTGGTGCTGATTTTAAACACTATGTTCTCTTTTCCCTCTCCTCTTGTCCTTTTGGCTCTTTTCACCTATCTGCATGTGATGTGATGCGTTTGTCACCAACCCTGTGTTCTTGCTCCTTTCACACTGGAATAGGTTTTACATGTAAGAAGGGGGGAATTGTGAAGCTCTTTTGGTTCTACATAGAAAAAAACAGAGACAAGTATATTAAACTGTACATGCACATTGCATTTAGTGAAACAGACTAAATGTAACAGTGTTTGCTAATTCATTTATTTAGATTAAGCGCATCGATTAGATGTCTTTGAAAGATGCATTCAATAGATTTATTTCACAGCTTCTGCTTATGTCTTGATGTAGCTTGTGATCTTACAAAGACAAGCAGAAAATTGCCAGAAAGTAAAAAATTTGTTAGGCTGACAAAAACTGAAACAACAAAAAGAGTGTTTAGCAAACAAGTAATGGGTTAACAATTAATAGCTGTTGTGTAACATTGGGAAGACATTTTGCTTTTAAAGTTGATGCTAACAATTCCTACAGGTATCACAACTTTTGTAGACTACTTACAAATCCTCTGTCTGTATATATTAGTGATGGAAGAGACTGTGTTACTACACCCTCTTAAGCATTATTTGGTACTGTACTGCAGTACTGTAATTCAGAGTGTAGTATTTTGTGATCATATTGGTAATTAAAAGGCAACTAACAAAGCATGACAGTCAGATCATTAGATGTGTAGGGCTTTCCTTTAATGACATTTCAAAGGAAGACACCATTAGAAGAGGTCTGGCAGACCCAAAGCCAAAACGGAATCAGAAGACAAGTTTCAGGATGTCAACAGCTTATGTTATAGGTGGCTCACAGGAAAACAGCTTCAAGCAAAGCTTCCTACTGGTTGAAGTAAGCGAGTCTCAGTTTCAGTGTTGAAGGTCTGACAGGTCGAGTGGCAGTAAGAAAGCCATTGCTAAGGTAGCAAAATAAGAAAAATAGGCTTGTCTGGGCCATGAATCATTGCCAGTGGTCTACTGAAAAATAAAACGACATAAAACTGTGTGCAAATGTGTGGGCTTAAACTGGAACCATCCTTCGTCCAGTGTGTTTCTCCTCACCTGGTAATAATGAGTTTGGGCCATGGAAACCCAGAGCTGACATATCTGCAAATGTTTGGTAGATTTTGCCACAACAATGATGCATATCCAACTTTAAAATGTCCATTCCATGGAATAAAGTGTTTGAAAATCAAAGGTTTAGTGGGGAATCACTCAGTTGTGATTACCATGGTGTCCCTTATTGGCAGTGGATTCAGGCTTCAAGACCTCAAGGTCACTTTAATTCAAAGGGCTCTTTAATGTCATGCTCCATGTCATTCCCTCAGCCTGCTGTGCTGCTGCGGTACCTTGAATGCAGTGGAAAAACTGTTTTCAACAAGGAGGGTGTCAGGGGAGTCCCTCCTCAATCAAAACCCTTGTACTGGCTCTTTAAGTATGGCACTCTGGGGAGGTTGCCGTTTTTGTCTCTTCCCCCCTTTATTCTGCCATCTTAGGGTGTGTTGAACAGATGGTTTTAGCAGTGGTTACATCAGCTTTGTCGTTTGGTAAATTCGCAACTATCAGTAAATCTCAAACGTTCTGCCACGCTCTGACCTTTACAGCAACAACCCTTGCATTTGCAAGAGCAAGCAGCTGTAGGGGTTTCCAGCCACTTGCAGCCACCCGTTTGCACCTCATCTTTCTTTTCTTTTAAGTGTCCTTGTTTCTTAGTCAAGCTCCTCCTGCCTGAGGATGGTGCATCAGAGGCCTCTGACCGATGACATCATAAACTCGGAAAACGCAGTACCAAAAAGGCTTTCTCATGCTGTCATGAAGCGTGATTAAACAAGAGTCTGAGGAGCATTTTGGTGGCAGTATTGAATATGCCAGCCTGGAGCAGAAGCCTTGAAGGACTGTGAGTCAGCCCTTTTCCCTTCGGTGGTATGAGGAAGGAGAAAATGGGGGGGGGGCACTAGCCACCCCTGAAATAAGATTGCCCTCTAGGTGCCCTCACCAAATTCTCACTTGTTCTTGTTTAATTGTTGGTAGCAAAGCATTTTTTTGCCCTCTGAATCAAGTACAAGTAGCTAAAAAATGTATAATGTATTATTTAGACTTCGGGATGTATTAGCAAGTTAGGTGTTTACTGAGGCAAGTTTATTCTTAAAATTGTACTAGGTAAGCTGAATGAGAACAATATTCTCTCATGCAGTGATGACCTGCGAAAAAGTTTAACTACCTTGCTCCGGAACAGCACAACTTATTTTTTCAGAGATTTGTTCTAGGAATAATTTGATTACTGGACAGATCCTAAAATCACTGTTACCTGCCGCTCTGCCATTCCTTCAGTTGACATAGTACTCTATTTAACAACACTGATACAGTATATTACAGCACTGAACGACATTTGTATTACAGCATTGAATTTGTATTACACCATATTTCTTTTCATTCAAAACATGGAGATTTCTCCAAAATAAAGGGAAAAATCCAAATGACTTCCTTTAGTAATCATAGTTTAAATATTTCTTGGTACAGAGAAATATTTATTGTTTTTTTAAGATCAAGTCAGAGTAATTTATATTAGTGACTTGCCTTCCAAACTGCCACAGCAGATACTGCCAGTGCTCAATTACACAGTAGCTATTGGTTTCTCTGACTATAAGTTATTAGTTTATATGCCTCTTGAATGTATTCAGAACCCTTAACTTTCTCTGCTTGTTATAGCCATCACTATAGACAAAACTACAGCTTTGAATCCTCTTGGGTATGTCACTACATGCATTACACAGCTGAATAAAGGCAGTTTCTCCCATTCTACCTTGAAAATCCTTTGAAGATCTGTCAGATTGGATGGGAGTGTTGAACTGTGATCTGTTGGTCTCCCAACTAAAGGCAAGACATTGGCTGGGCAACTCAAGGAAATTCACAAATTTGTTCCCGAAGCCACTCCAGCATTATCTTGGCCTGGTGTTCTGGTCACTGCTCATCCTGTTCCATTTGAAAGGTAGAGATGTGGCATGTCATTAGTTACTTTTTACTGACGCAACATATTAATCAGATTAGGGAAAAGCACATTGATGCTTGGAACATACAAATATTAATGGCATTTTTGGAACAAGCAGATCTTTCTGGTCTACCTCTGAAAGGTGCATGGTCTGGTCTACCTTCTGGATCCTCAAAGTCACAGCCGGGCACAATCTGAGTTTCTAAATGTGCGTCTGGTCCAGCCACAGTCTCCAATTCCAAATCTGTCGATGTTCCAGTTCATTCAGGTTCTTGCTCATTAGCCGTTTAGTGTTTTTCATAATATTCTTAAGAACATGTTTCTTACAAAGTTTGACCTTCATTATGCGAGTTACAGGAACAATAATATATTTTCTAATAATTCTCCCAGGTACCCATTTCTACAATTTTCTTTCCTGTAATCTGTGAAAAGCATTTTTGTTCAGACGACAAATAGTCAAGCTACTTAGCAAGACCCTCGTTCACTTTGTGCTACTGTTTTGCTGTCTTTCTGCAGAGACGCAGTGATAACCTTGTTCTAATCTATCTTTTCAGAAGCAGCACTGCTGGAGTGTTTACAGTTGCAGCTTATTCCTCACAGCAAACTGGAAACATCAACCTCATTCTACTGTGCTGTACAGGCCACCCTGTTCATTTGCATTTCTTTCAAGTGAATTTTCCATTCTATACCCATCACTTTTCCGCAGAGTATTTTTAAAGCTATATAGTATGCAGCTGACTTGTGTTTAACACCAGTGGTGTCCTGTCCATTAAGGCATTTGTGTGGTGAAGCATATCAGTATTTCCTACAGGATTCTATATTAGAAGCAGAGGGATCTGTTGTCCTAGGTTGGTCCAAGGGGAATTTGTTTTATCATGTCACTATATTTACTGCAATACACTGCTGCATTAAGATCTGTTCCTTATATTGTAGTTGGATACAAACTAACCTGTTTGTTCACCAGGCACTCTAGCATGTAGTTGGAAAATCTATCCACTCAGGTATTTGCCAGTGGAAATAAGTGGAGTCGGCCTAGAAGAGCACATGTCTCTGACTGAGTGACTGACTGATTGAGTGAGTGACTGACCACCTATTGTTACACAGCATAGTTGTTAGACATGCAGACTGCCACACAGGAGACCCGGTATTGAATCTGGCCAGGGACAAGACAGATTAGCTGAGGATAAGCTGGCTGGCTACAAGCATCAGTAGCCACATACAATAAACCATGCAAATAAGACAAAAGGAAAATACAGCTACATCAGCAAAACATGTCTGCAAAGGCAGGAAATTCCTCACAAATGTGGTTCTGTTTACAGGCCTTGCAGAGATAAAATATGAAATGCAGAGATAAAATGTCATTATAAAACGCCATTTTTGCATTTTTTTTATTAACGTGTTAAATAACACTATGCAGTGCTTTAAATAAGCCTACTGACCAATCAGCACTGGCATACGAACTATCAAACTATATTCACTCTCACCAGATTACACTATCATTTGTAATGCGCAATGTATATCCCAATGTTTTATCTATAGTCATGTAGGTGGTTGGTGTTTCACACATGTCATTGCCGGAAAGGCGGCCTGCAGTACTTTGTTTGTGGCTAGAAGGAAGGACTAAAATTCCCATTCCCTTCAATGCAGTTTGTTAAATACCATGCTGTTAAGCTATTAAATTTGGGTTCTGCAGTATCAAGGTGTTGTAGGATGACGTGCATGTCTATGTTGACAGCATTGTCCATGTTTTCCTGAACTGACAAACACTTGCTAACAGAGTAGCTTCTCTACATGTCTTCTCTAGCGGAAGATTACTCTATTTCAGAAAACAGAATTTCAGATACATAGACTTGTGTGCACAACTTCTTGGTTGGGAATCCCCGATCTCCAACTTTTTTGTAATTATCATGGATTGGTGTGTTTAATTTTCTAGGTTAGAACAAGTGGCATGCTGGTGTTACGAAATGACCTTTCAAGTTTTATATAATAGCTGGGCGTGACAGGTGCCGTGCTGGCCATTCCATTGCATTTTAATTTTAGTTAGTGTTTCTACGTTCTGTTTGAGGCCCCCGTGTTTATTGATTTCACCTGTGTCTAGCTTAGTCCTGTCTGTGACATATGTGATGTTGCTGTTCAGGACTTGTGAGCCTATTGTTAATAATCCTGTTTATTAAAAGTACTTGGTCCATCAGCTCTCCACCTGTGTCCTGCTTCCTCCACAACCTTACACTTCATAACACACAGATGACCTTTACAATTAATGCAAAGCCATACTGACAATTACATTGCAGCTGTGAAATAAAATCATGTTCCAGAAATGAACAGAGAGTCATGGCACAATGCTTCCCAGAGGTTCTGGTGTGGTGTTAAATGCAGAGCTAGAATCCACAAAATGGACCCTTGCATATGTTCCTGAATTGTCAACGTGTTGAAGGATCAGATGCAGGCCCATGTTTACTGCATCGTCCCCCACTGACAAAGCTTGAATCTATTTCATGGCTCTTGAATCTATTTCATGACACTTGGCTAGAATGTGGTAGATTCACTGCACATTCACACTGCATTAGAATTTCATTAAAACGCTTCTCTTTTATTGTGTTATGGAGTCATGGTAATTACCCAAAATGTGTCTACTGGCTACTAGGTATCTAGAATTGGCCCATAAATAGCTGCTTATCAAGCCCCCTCCCTGGCTCATCACATGCACAAAGAACAAAACAAAATCTAACTATAAAAACACTCCAAAAGTGTTTATTTTTCTAAGAGTATATTTTCAGAGAAGAACTCTTGTCCAGAATAGATGTTTCAACGATGTATTCTGGTATGCAAAAATGTGTACATTTTACTATTGTTTTTTTATTTGCTCTTGAACACTTTTCTTAAAGGAATACAGCAGCAAACTCATCTGTCCTATCGGGTAATATCAGCTACTGTTTGCTAGCACTACCTAGCTACATGAGATTGGTGCTACTTTCACTTATTCATTCATTTTGTTGATAAAATAAATGCTGACAGTTCCACATCATTGAACACACTCACTCCAGCGAAAACAGAGTATTTTGCCGTGGTGGTGTAGACTCAATAGCATAATAGTAAATTGGTGTGGGGAAACACCCATGAATGTGAAGGGAACACACCCTGTCCTGCATCAACGTCGCATGAAAAGGGCTATCAAAGTTACCACGTTTAGCATGTGCAGTTCATTTAAAATGCTTAATGCATTTTAGGGTTAGGTCGAGGCTTCCACAAAATAATTGACAATTATTGTACCTCTATATCACAAAAATCTGGATTCATGCTCACGATTAATTAGAAGTGGACATTTGATCGTAGCTCATGACCATAATGTTGACCCCGTTTTGCTATGCTCTGTCATAATTGGCAACTCCTAATAACACACAGTGACTGGAGCACGGGGGGCTTCAACGAAGGCTAGTGTTCTGCAGACATTCTCCTTCTCTTCCCTCTACTTTTAAAACCCTCACATCTGTCAAGCAATTTAGACCACAGAAATGTTTCATCAAATTGCACAAACCACTACACCTCTGCACATTATCACATAGATGCTCAACCGGATCAGACACATTGTTGACCAATCCACTCTGAGGTGCTGAATCTGGTTTCTCCCCTTCGGAGTAGGATCCTTTCCCTTTCACACCAGGAGAGTTAGTGGTAACATCTGATTCTCACATTCCATGTTACCATTCAGTTTACCTAACTGTTAAATAAGTTGAGCTGGGTATGTTCCCAAAGCACCATATGGCTGCAGTTCACACTTCCTAAATTGGCGGTTGTACCGATTCTAAAAGATAATAAACAGTATTTTCCCCAGTATTTTCATCCATCTTTATCTTTACCCTGTTAAACCTCATTGTGACTGTACATGTTTGCATGCGATTGCCATAGTCAGTAAAAACATTATTGACTTACTGGTGATTTTTAACAGAAACAGATCTTTCTCATTGTCATGATCCGACATTAGGACGGGTCCGCTTTCTCTGGATTAAGGTGTACTATCAGAGAGTATAGTTTTAAAAACCTGGTGTGAGCCTCTTCTGATGCAGTGCTCTGGCATGCTCTGCACTGAATTGGCCAGTAATGGGGGATCTGCAGGAAATGGAAGGATATTCCCTGGTGGGCTAAAGTAGCTTTGCAATTGCAAAGTTTCATATCAACTTAGAAACGACTGCATGTGGTTTCACGCACTCAAACCCACAGTGCCTTATGGCCACAAGGTAAGAGAGAGTAAATGGCAGACACAATGTACCAATCAAATCAATCAATCTCAAAGCCATTTTTACATGGACAGTGGTTTAACAGAAATCCCAGTCTGAAATCCAAAGAACAAGCAGTCGAATTGCTGTACAATGTCTAGGAAAGTTGGAACCAAGGATGGAGCAAAGCAAGGATTCAGAGGGAGTGGTGGCCAGTCCTTTTGGGGTATATGGGCTGTGGTCAATGTCAGCAGGAATCATTCGGAAGTAACTAGACCTGCAACACAAGTGGAAGGAATTTGGACAGGGCTGTATAGGAAATGTCAGGCCAGCTAGTGCTGAGGCATGGTCCCAAGTGCTCCGGTCCTCCTAAGCTTCAACAAGAAACCAGAACCATTTGGAACATCTTAATAGTAGTAAAGCACATATTAAAGGCATTTGTGACCTTTATTGTGAAATGTAAACCATATGGATAGTAGTTAATGAAAAGTGAATGTTTGGAGAGTCATCATTAGTATGACTTAATAGTAGTAAAGCATTAATTAAAGGCATTTGTGACCCTTATTGTAAAGTGTAAACTTTCATAGTAATTCATAGTAATTAATAGATGATTAATGTTTATGGAGTCTTTAATGAAACATGGTCAATATCTGAACATCTCTCATGCAGGCAAAGAGACACTATTCACTCATCTCAAGAGCAAAGAATGTGTCTGCTGTTATGTCTTGAGGTCCATTTGTTTGAATGGTATCACAACGAATGGATTTCTCTGGGTACTTACCAATGTGGAGAGCCAGTTTATTTTTTAGATGAGTTAAATTTAGCTTGAGTACGTAAAGAGGTCATCCAAAATTAATCATTCTGATTTATTATGGTCAAACAGCAAGACAGATAAGTGCACTCAGAGTGGCCAAAGAGATAAATTCCCGCCAGTGTAAGGTGAGTGTTATAAGTGGTAATAAAAACACAAGTACTTGCTGTCCATTATGCTTCGTGAAAATACACTTTTTTCCCACATGGTTAGCTTTAAAAATCTGATAGCCATACCAAAGACACTGCAAAATCAGATATGTTGGGTCAGGCCATATAGGGTCAGGCCTAAGAACAGCTTTTAAGCTCAAGCAAGTGTGTGTGTACTGTAGGCCTCATTAGTAGAATTTGTTTTGCCCTTTCTCCCTGATTTTATCTTGGTTTCTTTTCAGTGTTTAAAAATAAGATACATCAGAAAAAGCTCAAACTTACCAATAATATTGCTAATCCAACAAATCGTTCAGTGTGTATACTTCACATAGACATATAATATACAAAATAAAAATGTTCAGATATTCCATATGGCTTATTTCCATTTGATGAGGGTTAATCCTTTTTCTCAATCTCGCTGTCACTGTCAATGGCCAATCCCACCCAGATGGTAGAGATGTAGCATAACATCCATGAATCAGAATGTTTTCTGGTCAGCATTTTAATTTTTTTGGTAAGCTGAGGAGGATGTACAGTAGGTAATCGCTTGTCATCAGTGTTATGATGGATTTGGAAATTTGAGGGATTTTGAATCTGTCAATGGAAGGCTTCTGTAACCGATTCTGCACAGCTGTGGCATTTGGAATTGTTTGTTTTCATGTGCAGCTATCTTCTTGTCTTTCTTTCCCCTCCTGTAGTCCCACTACCCCATCAACCTGTGCCCCCCTGGCTTTCACAGCCATACGCCATAGCTTCAGATCCGAGAGTGACGGGCCGTGAAATTAAGAGTCTCAAAAACATTGTTGAAAGGTACCCTGCTTTGACATGTCTTAGAGAGATGAGTGTGGGATAATGCATAGCATTTATTTTGGTCTGTCCTTTTCTAATGGGCCTTTGAATGGTTTCCATTGCATTCAATTACAAAGGAAGAAATTACAGAATGCATATAGTGTTGAATCAGATTATACTACAATTTTGACTAGGCCAGCTACAGTAGTAAATAACTTGCAAGCTTCCTTCATGGCCAGATGTATCCCAATAAACGCCATCTGCTAGCTAATGGAGAAATATATAGATTTAGCAAACTTTTAATTTAATAACAAGTATAAATATTATTATTATTGGTGATACCTTTATCTTACCTTGTTCTGCCATAAGCTCAATTTGTCACTAGCTTGAACCCATGTATGGCCAATACCTGGGAAACGAATGCTTTACCAAGCCTTTGTCTTTCTTTGCCACCTGAGGTTGTAGTCATCATAAAAACATCCCTCTGTATGCCCTTTTAATGGCCAACTCAGGATGCTGATGGACATGGAAATAATGTTGAATCAGGTCATGACTCAGTTTACCCTGGTTGACAGATTATTATGTTCCTATTCAACTTTTGTTGGCTGGCTGGTTTTATGTTCCCGTGGCATAAGTGAAAACCATGGTGAAAAGTGTGAGGGGACAAGAAATCACTTCAAAAGTACAGTTAAGGTTTATTGTTAGTTTAACTGTGAGGCAGGTATTTCCTTTCTGTCTCTGCTCTTACCTTTTATTTGGGTGTCGGTGTCTTTTGGATGAGGGCAGTAATTCACCCACAACAGTCATTATAATGTGCAGTAAATAAAGCATGGTTTGTTTAGGGATTATGTGTAATTAGCTAGCTGTGGTACAGGTAAGGATGTAATCAGCTGTAGTCTTCCCACGCCTATTCTGTAAGGATTATTCAAGTTCAAAATATTTAGTGTAAACTGATCAAGTGCCTTATCCTTGACCGAATATGAGTATTGATACAAGTTACAGAACCATTTCATTACCAAAGATTGCATTTGTTTGAAATGGAATTAGCCTTAGGACAATTTATAGAATGATGCCCAGCATTTTTGTAATCCTACTCAAAGAAGTATGTGACTGACTATTTGTGTTTACTTTCCAAAGCACAATGAACAAGCCGCAAAGCCCTCCACAAGACCAACCCATAAAAAAAGAAATTTTAGAAACTACTGTAGCTGCAGTTCCACATCAAAATTGCAGTCAAAAATTTCTTTTGGATGCAGTATTGTAAGGAACTTGAGTATAATGCATACCTGAGCACATTCCCAAAGCCCAAGACAAATACTTGTCTTTTGGTGTTTGCATAACGTTATGTGTACGTATACATTATGTATGTATACATTGTGTGTACATTAACTGACAGCAAAAGGAAATATTTGCTATGTTTCCAAATCTGCCTCTAATTTGAGATTATTTAACATGCCACTGACAATGACATGTAAACTAACTAACACTATTTCAGCCAGAAGTCATACCCATGAAACCCTAGAGCATATCTCCCTTTAGCCTTTACAAGCTCTTAAGCAATATTATTTACTTTACTCTTCCGACCCCCTGTTAATCTACATTTACTTGGCTAAACAGCCGGTGGTTTTGCCTCAACATGACCCATGAAATACCAGTCATATTTTTAGAGTGCTTCTGCCTGTTGTGCAGCATTCATAGTAAATCACTAGGGAGGTAGGCATCCTTAAAGAGTCATTCACGCAGCCGCATTCCTATGGGAATTTCTGCTGCACGATGTTCCTGTCTACGTTAATGAGATACTGTCAGTTTTGCGCAATCGGAAACACAATGTATGATTATTAATGTTATCTGTTATGTTGATGAGGGGTACATTTGAAAGTGGGTATAATCCCTAGATTTGAAGCTCTCTATGAAGTTCTGGTTAGATGCTAAATGCATTTGGTTGTACTATTCATTGACAGTAAAATTGAATCTAATCTAATTTAAGTCAAATCTATTTTACCTAATCACTGTAGCCAATGTCTATTATCAAAAACCAGACTTTCTTAAAGCCAGGGGAAATCTGAAGTAGAAAAATTACAAAATAGGGATGGGGACCCACTTTAAATCAATGATGACTCAACACATGTTTTCGCAGGTGCTTACAAGATTAGTTTACGAGATGCACCAGAGTGCAAGGTGGGGAAAAAATTGCAGATCAAGCAAGTTTATTTATATATCACAATTCATACATAAATGCAATTCAATGTGTTTCACAAAGAAAAAAAAAAAAATGCTATAAAAACAAAATAGCATAGAAATACTCAGATGAAAACATCAAAACAACATAATAATAATAAAACAGAGTAAGAAAATAGAAATAAAAACGGAAAAAAAGGAAGCTATAAAAGCTGTAAGGCTCAAAAGTGTGGGTAGGTTTACACTCTCAGTTAAAGTGTTTCAACTGTTTTAACCTGGTTTTAAAAATGTATATGTTTGGGGCACATCTAAGATCTTCTGGTAGTTAATTCCAGTTGTGTGCAGCACAGCTGCTAGCTTGGCCATGTTAAGTTTGGACTCTGGGCTCTACTAGCTGACCTTAGAGCACTGCTTGGTTTATATTCTTCAAACATATCAGAAGTGTATTCCTGGCCTAAACCATTCAGTGATTTATTAACTAAAAGAACCACTT
The DNA here is from genome assembly GCA_016801105.1 of Esox niger. NCBI lineage: Eukaryota > Metazoa > Chordata > Actinopteri > Esociformes > Esocidae > Esox > Esox niger. The sequence goes on from JACXGJ010001977.1 coordinate 14,318, forward strand.
TAGTATCTATTCTGTCACAGACAGGAAGCCAGTGCACTCTTTATTGGTTGTGGTTAACATTCTAGCAGCAGCTGGTATGTCACTAGATACTTATAAATGGGGGGCTAAGCCTTGTTTTGGGAGGTCTAGGCATACTCCCCAAACAACGTTTCGTTATGTATTTTAAAGTAACAATGGGTGTAAAATATATCAAAATAAGATGTTTTTTGGTCAAGTTTGTCTAAAAGTATACCTGTCTCATAGTTTGTGTTAGACACTGATCACATATGAATTAAATTCTATTTAAAAAATAAAATAAAGTCTACTCTGTCTCTGTTACAAAAACATGTGCACTATTGAGCCAAAATACTTTGTCAACTTCAGCACATAGTAAATGAACACTTACATACAGAATATTCTGTTTCTAAGCGAGATTTCTTTGAAATATTTTGAATCATTTCAGATTTAGTCTTTAGCCCATTAATCTCAGAAAAAAAAGTCATATACATTTATCAAAATTGAATCATTAAAAAATATACTTATTTCCCTCATAACATTTTTTTACATGTGTTTTTCTGGATTTTTGTTCTTATTCTGTTTCCACTGTTAAAATAAACCTGCCATTAAAATATAATAGACTGATCATTTCTTTGTCATTGGGCAAATGTACAAAACCAGCAGTGCATCAAATACTTTTTTCCCTCACTGTATGTTCAAAGCATCAAACATGCTGCCAAATGAACCCACTTCATTAGAATTTCTATACAATTTGTAATACGTTTGGATATGAAGGGGAGGTTGACAAAAAAGAATTAAAGGAGAAAAAATATATTTACATGGATTTATTTACTGGGGGCAAATACATATTTTAGGGGGACTATAGCCCCCTTAAAATAGGTCTAGCAACATCCCTGAGCAGTAGCATTCTGAATGAGCTGCAGCTGTTTTACAGTTGTTTTGGGGAGCCCAGTTAAGAGGCCATTACAGCAGTCAACCATACTAGAGATAAAAACATGAATGAGCTTCCCTTGGTCTTTTTGGGACACCAAGCCCTTGATTCTGGCTATATATTTCAAATGATAGAATGCTGTTTTGGTGACTGCTTTGATATGACTAATAAATGTCTGAGTCAAACGACCCTCTTCAAAAAGCCTTTGAAGCGATAATTGATTCAATGGGTTTTATCCAACATCTCAGGTCCAACGCACAGCCACAATCCTACCTTAGATTTAGTCCTGTCACGAGAAATAGATATTTTGGATCTAATAATTTCCCACGTAAATCCTGGAATATCAGATCACTGTCTTATTACAAGTCCACTCGCTCTGCAAACAATGAGTTTCAAAAGCCGTACTATAAATTCTCGGACTACAAATTGATTTCTTGATATTCTTCCAAGCTTGCTCATCAGTCCGCAAACGATCTAATCCAAGATCATAACTCAATACTTTAAATACGGTTGCACCACTAAAAACTAAATAAATACGCAACAAGAAACTTGCTCCCTGGTACACAGAAAATATTAGAGCACTAATGCAAGCCTCCAGAAAATTGGAGCGAAAGTTGTGCTCCACCAAGTTGGAAGTATTCAGACTAGCCTGGAGAGACAGCACACTTAAATACTGAAAAGCACTCACATCTGCTGGATCAGCGTTAGTTTATTTGTAGCCAATTTTGGTTTATCTAGGTATTTATGTGCACTATAGTGACGGTGAGTCTATTGAGCTATTGTCATACAGTTCGAGAGCCATATACACAGCTCTGGAAAAAATTAAGAGACCACTGCACCTTTTTCTTTCCTGTGCAAAAGTCAAAAAGGAAGTTTTTGAGTGAGGAACAGAAGGGTTCAGATTAAGAGACCACTGGAAATTGAACGCTTCTGTTAATCACTAAAAACTTTACTTTTCATCTTTCTTGGAAAGGAAAAGGTGCAGTGGCCTCTTAATGTTTTCCGGAGCTGTATTTGAGTATCATCTGCATAGCTATGGTAGTTAATTTTGTCCTGTAGAATTTGGTCCAGAGGTAGCATTTACCGAAGTAGTCAGAGAACTAATCCCAGGGGAACTCTGTGTGTCATAGCCACCTTTCAGATTCATAATTACCAATGGTGACAATGTATCTCCAGCCCTCTAGATAAGAAATGAACCAATTAAGGACTGTCCCAGAGAGGCCTACCCAATTTTTCAGCCTATCTATAAGTGTTCTATGCTCTACAGTGTCAAATGTTGCACTGAGATCTAATTATTTTATTGGAATCAGTATTCAGCCGTATATCATTTAAAACGTTTATCAGGGCCATTTCAGTACTGTGGTGAGGTTCGAAGCCTGAATGAAATTTGTCTAAGAGACCGCTTGAGTTCACGAAATTGCTGAGTTGATTGAAGATAACTTTCTCAATGATCTTTGCAATAAAAGGGAGATTTGATAAAGGTCTACAGTTGTTCAGAAAAGATGCATCCAGTCTTCTCTTTTATAATAGGGGCTTAATGGCTGGTTTTAGAGATGTTGGGAAAATGTCTGATTGCAGAGAGCTATTAACTATTTGGTGTAGATCCACATTCACAGAGTCAATTATTTGTTTTTAAAGTCTGGTGGCTTTAAGATGTTGAATTGTTTCTTCTTGGGATTTTTGATCAGTTGTTTTAGATTGCGAAATAATAACCAAGTTATGTCTTAGTGGTTGTGGTGATGGTATGTTGTCATTGTTAGACTGTGTAGTCCTGATGGTCCGTCTAATACTTTAAATATTTTCACTAAAGAAACATGCAACTTCTTTACATTTCACAATGGTCAGGAGATCTGATACTATCTGCTTTAGGGGATTTGTAAGTTTGGCGACCAGCGCAAATAAATTGCCTATATTGTTGATATACTTGTCATACCCGATAAATGTTGCGGCCTTACCATTTGAAGTATTACCAAATATGTTCATGTTAACCTATTCTGTGCACAAAGAACATAGAACTTTTCTGCAGTTTTATACTAGCTTATTCTGAACTCCAAGGGCCGGTTTCATGGACACAGATCAAGTCTAGTCAAGCAAAAAGGAATCTGTCAGCAAATCCAGACAAAAACATATTATTACATAGACACCATTTTGTTTTTTGGTCATATTGCATTTGCAGTGATACGATGATGGGGTAAAAGCACACTGTCAGCTTCATTATAAAAGCTTACATTTTTATTAAAATCAAATAAAACATTTGAGCATGTTTTGTAAAAAGTATCACTATTTTTTACCACAAATATTTGAACAGATTTAAAACATTATCTGCAAAAACATCTGTAAATCGATTACATATCCTTGGCATTTAGTGATTTCCTGAAGTCTGTGACCTATAGATACCACCAGACATTGGGCATTTTCACTGGGCATTTTCACTGATGTCTGCAATGCCTGTACTGCATCCATCTACAGTTCCTGCTTGTTTGTGTCCATTTTGCTTCACATCATCAGTTTATTTTTGCACACCTAATATTTTGTCTATTTTTCTGATCAATTATTTATTAATTTACCTCATTTTGATTTGACACTTCTTAAGTTCTCATGTTTTCTGACAAGCAATGTTCTCTCCAAACACAAAGCCTAAAATCAGAACATTGACAGCTCATGTGCATACACTAATGATGCCAACAAGAGCACTTGCTTAATATTTTACAAATACTTTTAGTACTCCTAAAAGGCAAAGGTTTATGTAGAAAACGTGCTCTAATTTTTATATTCTCCATCCAAGTCTGTACTTTCCACTAAGAACCAGTATTCATTCAAACCTATTTAACTAAAACAAAATCATCCTGGCATCAGACGTTGATGAATTTATGATACCTGCTAGAAGAAAACATACATTTAGACTCATGTTAAAACCTTTTGCTAGAATCCTTGAGATTCCCCCAAAATATACACCTAATCCTCAATTACATGTTTGGAGACAATGCACATTTTCTTCATGGTGAATGACCTGACTGTTGTGACTTGTAGATTACAAATTGGTTTTCTTTACTTTCATGTTTACTATTTTCTGGTTTCACTTTCTGGTGTTGAACCATGAATACATTTCTGCTCTGTGGTTTGTCCTTTAAATTATTCCCTGAAAATGCAGTTGCACTACAAGTGGGTGTGAGAAGGGAAAAGGGTTTACAAATTGGGCTGTATCCCATGTGAGCTTCTGACATTTTCTACCTCATTTAACCTATATATGTCATCAGTCCTGATCTCTTTATTGTTTTCTGTTTGGTATGTTGGTTGGCTTTAGCCAGCTGCAAAAGGGAGAGACACTGGGAATGGACACATTGCCAGTGTTCTGGCCCATGATGGGCATTTATTCCGAAAAAGTGGAAAAAATTAAAGCAAAACTCAAGAAAAACAGGGGCGGGACCAACATCCCACAACATTGTCTGCCACCTCCCCAATACCCAGAGCTGCTTTTGTCTGCCACGTCCCCGACACCCATAGTTGCTTTTGTCTGCCATCTCCCGACACCCTTTCTTCCTCCCTATGATGAGGCCAGATTGGGGCCAGGTGTTCGTCATCAAGGGGTGTCAGCCGAGCTGCGTTCAAGGCTATCAACTGGGTTGTGTTCTAGGGCTCCATTTAGCAGCCCCGGGCCAAGTTGTTCTCCCTTGGGCCCTGAAGCTGATACAGGAGAGAGGGCGTTCCTGACACAGTTTATCGTTGGATAATTTATAGTTATTGGCATGCACTAAGACATTGTACAATAGTTTGATTCCCTAGTAATTTGTTTCTAAGTCAATGTGACCTTTTCACTTGGCCACATAGTTCAATTATGTCAATATTTTATAGTCATTGTCTGTGACCACAGCATCAGAGACAATGAAGAGCCCAGATTTTGCTTGACAGGTATAGAGTGTCATGTTTTCAGCGTGCCTGACACGTGTTAGGGACATTGCTCTAATCAGACAGCAAACCTTATGCAGGATGCAAAAAGACAAGCATGCTAATTAGCAAATAAGATGCATTTGCGATCTGTGCAAGTGCGACAGTACATGAAAACATTGGCATTGAGAGAAGGCGAGGCGTCCCCCTGCACAAATGTGTCCCCTTATTTGCATCTGTCTTTCTGCCTTTCTGGCTCAAATCAAACACTCATCCCATCTATGTCTAAACAATGTTTGTAGCCTGGGCACCCTTCAGCAAGCACTGCCCTCAGGACTTCTCTGAATGCCTCAATAGCTGTGACAGCGCCTCTCTAAAAATTGAGTAAATTGGCAAAGCTCGGAGATAAGATAAACAATTCTCCTTTTTTAAACACTCGCTTGAAAATCCCTTGAGCTGAAAAACAACAACAATCAACTTCAAACCTGATGTACAACATTGGATAAGATTGAAACGTTAATGTTGTAAAAAGAGTTAACAATATTTAAGTGCTAGGTGGCTCCGGACCGCTAGTGAACCCCAGAACACTAGGGGAGAAGGGGTCCTGAAATCAAATTGTGCTTAGGGCCCCCCAAATTCAAGGGCCGGTGCTGCACAAGACTGTTACTTGTCAGTAGACAAGGTGAAATGATTAGCTTCACAGGTGTACGCTTACAAAAATACATAACAGTCAATAGGAAAATGAAGTGCAGTCAACCAGGTAGCACATCATCAGGCAACCAAATGACAAGACCAAATATTGTCAAGCACACGTGATGATAGACTAGTATGGTTTAATGTATTACTACAATATATATTGAAATAATTTATTTTCTGTTTTGTTCTAAAGAATGTGCTTTCATCTGTTTTAATCGAAATGTCCACACTTTGCATGTTTTCAACTTTATTTTTCAGGTTTACAATTTTTTTGTTGTTGATTTTGTTAGTTACGCCATACATATTTTTCATATGTTGTCATCCAGCCCATTAATCAGATATTCAGGCATTTTATTCTAAGTTTCAATTAAAAGAAGCTGATGATTTCTGTAATATGTTGGTCTCATGGGTAAACCGAAGGCGACAGGAAACAGAAAACAGAACCTTGGGGGTGCTGTTGTTTGAACTTAATAACATAGCATCTCTAACATACCTGTCTTCCCTGCCTGGCAGCTGACTAATTTATTCTGTCTCAGTCCTAAGGCTCCACTCTTTACCAATTATTGTCATAATACAGACTCTTTGTCAGTGACAGTTCTAGGTCTATCTTGATGATATTCAAGGAATCAACACAGAAAAAGCAAATTCTCATTTTTTTGGTATTTAAAAATATTTAGTTAAATGAAGATACAAATACATTATTCTGTATAGATAAGAAAAAATAGATATCTGGGCAAACATTTTACCAAGCACAACACTGTATTGTAAACACTAGTACCGGGGCCAAGTGGAAGTATTTAGTCTAGCCTGGAAAGACAGTACAGGGCAATACTGAAAAGCCCTCACATCTGCTCGATCAACCTATTTCTCCAACCTGATTGAGGTGAACAAAAACAATCCAAAATATCACTTTGACACAGTTGCACAGTAAACAAAAAAGCAATGCACCCAATATGAAGCGGGTCCTCACTTAAACAGTAATGAAAACATTCACTTATTTGATGAAAAAGCCATCACCATTAGAAAACAAATAACTGATTCCTCCTTAGGTATAGTCCTCAAACACTGTTTTCCAGAGAATGCACAGAAATTCCCTCACCTGGTATCAATTGGAACACTTGAATTTATTGACCCTGTCACCCGACATGTTCACTAAAATAGTAGTGAGTTCTAAACCCACCCATTGTCATCTAAGACCCAATATCAACAAAACAACTCAAGGAGATACTTCCTGTGCTAGGTCAGCCCATGGTGAACATAATAAATATATCCCTATCCTCCAGATGCGTACAAAATTATCAGAATATGTTATCAGGATCCAGATAAATTATATGCCCATTTTTTACCTTCCCTTTCCTCTCGAAAACCTTAGATAAATATGTTTGCCATTTATGGCTTCAGACAAAATGTCCACTTCCGTCTTGTTGCTTATTGACCTTACTGCTGCCTTTCACACCACTGATCACTCCCTTCTCTTGGAGAGATTGGAAACAAATATTGGGCTACGCAGACATGTTCTAGCCTAATTTAAATCTTATTTATCTGAAAGATATTGTGGTTATATGGTTTGTATGTGTGGATGGCCTGTCCTCTGAAAAATCAAAGATATGTTTGGTGTTCCTCAAGGCATGGTTTTGGGACCCCTATGGTTTTCACTATACATGCTGCCTCTGGGTGAAGTCATCCAGAACCACAATATAAATTTTCACTTTTATGATGATGACACAGTTATATATTTTGTTGAAACATGGAGACAATTCCATACTTTGGAAGCATATGTTTCAAATATTAGGAAGTGAGTGACAGAGAACTTTTGCTAGGACATCCCAAAATATTTAAAGATCCCAAAATGAACCTCAATGGTTGTATGGTGGTATCCAAAAAGAAGAAACCATGCCACTATACTGACCATTCCCCCCCCAATTGTCCCTGTCCTTGTCCATCTGGTCTCACTTCTGACCTGGACTATGTATAATATACTCTGGACATATAATAGACTCCCACATGCATTTATTAATTACTACAATTTGTGCTCTTAACTGGCACAGCTAGAAGAGGACAGGTCACCCTTCTGAGCCTGTTTCCTCTCTAGGTTTTTTCCTAAGTTTTGACCCCTTTAGTTTTCCCTGGCCACTGTGCATCAATGCTGTTGCTTTCTCTTTGTTTTTTCAGGCTAGATGTTTGTAAAAGCATTTTGTTACAACTGCTGATGGAAAACGGGCTATATAAATAATTTTGCAACACTTTATCTTGAGAGCCTCAAAGTGAGGCTGTAGATCCTCTACAGCAGTGGCGTCGTTAGGCCTCGACGTCCGGGGCTACAGACCCGGATCTTTTATGAATAGCCAAGGATCTTGACAAAAAACTAATATAATGAAAAATAGCCCCTGGTTGATTAATCTATAATTCCCATCGAGCATTTTGACAATGTAGATGCGTAGGCCGCTAGAATGTACATCGACATTTTCCACATTTACATTTAAAACCTTGTATTTTCGGTCCTGGGCGGGGCGGGTGGGTGGGCTAAGCCCTGAATGTACTGTGATCCTAGCGATGCCTCTACTTTACTTTAACCAGTGGTTGTTTATTAACTGATAGTTTGTTTAAAGTTTGTTTTCAAGTTTGTTGATAGTATTACTACCTGTAGAATATCTGCAGATGGAAATCGGGACTCTCAAAATAACCATACAGTGTAACCATACATTTTATTAACTGATTGAAGTGAAGAAATATTGGGTAAATTGGGAACAGAAGCATTCAATTTTCGGTGGTCTTTTAATTTTAGCCCTTCTGTTCCTCACTCAAAACCTTCCTTTTTCGACTTTTGGAAAGGAAACAAAAAGGTGCAGTTGTCTCTTAATTATTTCTGGAGCTGTATGTAAGTACCAATCTTTCTGAAGTACAAGTGCAATTTTTTTTTAACAAAATATTAAATAAAGTCAAAATGTTTGGAGAAAAAATAACAAAATATGAGTCACATTGTATTTAAATATTAAAATGGGGGGTTTGGTTCATGTGGATGCCATCGTATGATTGTACTGTCTATGTAAGATTTCCTGGAGATTGGCTGGAGACAGTATTGATAGTGTGTAACCTGTCAAGCTGGTTTGGTTAACACTTGACAGGTTACATGCAAAGTTCATCAAGCTTTCATTCTGGATAACTAATTTGAGCATGGCAAGAATGAATAGTATAGCAGTGTGTTCATTATCATCCATGATCCATTTTGGAAGAGAGCAAACACGGGAAATTTGTGTTCATTTATTCAATGGCTTGTTTAATCAATAAGGACAGAGTTTGATTAAACATACTTAATCATATTCATTCTATCACAGGTAATATTTTACCCAGGCATTTAAAACAGAAAGTAGTAAATATAACATACACTTTCAACAGTAAACATGAAAGACAAGGAAAAACATGTAGCTGTCTTATCTGACAGTGCATTATGTGATTATTATTTTTGATATTTTTCCATATAATGTCTCGTAATTGGCTCTGTGTTAAAAGTGTTAACACTTCACCATAATCAGACATTTACTGACAAATGAAAATTGGAGAGTCCTGGGCCATGGAAGACCAAAATCCTCCAAACAGACCCAATTACTATTTACATTAACATTTAGCAAGGATAGAACAGATCCCACTCACCCATTGGACTGAACAACCTTTGCTAATCATGACCTGCTCATTACTTGATCAAATAGTAGCTCTACTTACGTAACTGTATAATATGTTATGGATGCATGTGATTTCTATACTAAATACAACTGTTGATTATTTGCTATATTCTAATTGTTTAATATTTCAAACTAGAAGTGTCATTGTCACACATACAAAATTTGTAATAATTGAAACAATTGTTTTTAAAATGTAAGTCTGGTGTGTCAATGCTGTGAGACAAGATTGAACATTTTTCCACAGGTCGTTCTTTAGCTCTGAACAATGTCTCATGAGGATTATGTGAGTCAGCTTTTGTTTACTTTTGGAATGTAACTACTAACACTGATATGAAGTGAATTTCATCAGAAATAGGAGACATTTGCAATAAAACTTCAAATTTTAAACTCAGTTAACCCATAGAGAGCTGCTCCTACAGCATCTGCACTCTAAACTACTGCAGGTGCTATGGGATGAACATTAATAGTCCCATGCAGTTCACAAATCTTACTCCAAGTTAACTCCTCTAACCGTCTTTATGAGAGTTGTAGGTGGTACCAAATCAGAACTAATTGGTGGCATCTGTCTAATTGGAATGACTCTGCCAGAGACTCTGAGAGTCTGTGAAAGCACAGCCTGGAGTAGTGATGAGCAAGTAAAGCTTTATGAAACCTTTGAGGCTTGCAATTGAAAAACTGTTAATTGTTCGAAGCTATTAAACACAGCGCACAGTAATGACATCTACTGGTCGGAAATAAATATCACATCCTAAATGTGTCTATACAGCTCCGGAAAAAATTAAGAGACCACTGTACGTTTTTCTAGACCAAATTATTTGAACAACAGCAGTGTTATATTGAAATGATAACGTTTTCAAAAACATTATCAGGATTTCTTTTGTTACCAGTGCTAGTGACCGCTAATAAGTCACCAACACTCTGCTACGCCGCCATTTTAGTAAGAAGGGTTGAAAAATGTGATGCCTAAAATTGTAAACATGGTTTCCTGTTGAGGTTGGTGTTTGAGGGCACTGACACATGCTCTCAGGATTGGAGTACTGTACTGGGGAAGCCTGCTCCAAGCTATGGAGCACCATTTGATCAAACAAGCTTTGGATGTCATTTATCATGTGCTATTGTCACTTTGAAACAAGCTTCAGCACTATTGTGTAGAGCAGTATTGCTTTGAAAACAGAATGGTGCATCTGAGTTCTAGTTTCAGCTAGCCTGGAGGAGAATGTGGGTGTTGTTTTTTTTTACAGCGATTAACGAGGAAAGGAGGATGGCAGAAGCAGAAGTGCTGTTACGATCAGATAGAGAGTTTTAGGAAAATGTTGGACTGGAAGATAATAAAAGAGACATGAGAGGAAAACCTGCCATAGTTTTCAATGATCAGGGATTTCGTATGGGAGTTTGGTTTGTGGATAGTGATAAATTTTTGGCTGATCCATTTGAGGTGTCTAGGATGGTGGAAGAGGCATTAGAGAGAGTGAAGTCGGTCAAGGTGACTTGTAGCAGGTTTGTTAAGGTGTTGTGTGTATCGGAGGAGCCGAAGGAGCCACTCTTATCATTGTTTATATTGTCTGTTATATTTGATTTTAAGGGCAACATGCCGTTAATGGCGGTTATATCTGGAATTTGTTCTTCCAAAACAAACTTATAGGTACGTTTGTTTTGGAAGAAGATTCAAGGTGTGGTTGGAGGGTGTAGACACCTAATGGGAAAGAGAATTTGTCAGTGTTGATACTGTTTGAAGATTGTCTTCCCACTCATGTTCCCCTGGGATACGTCACATATCCAGTAAAGGCTTTTATAGATATGCCGCTACAGTGCAGAAAATGGATCACGTTTGGCCATGTAGCCAGTGTGTTTCATAGGGATGGCTGTGTTGAAGTTCTTACATATTGAAGTTCTTACTTGTGGCCATCGTGGCAGACATCCTGTAGCTGACTCCACGCAGTCTCTTGTGCAAGGGAGTGTGGAGTGGCATGGATTATCAGGGAATGATGGGACTGGAGACAAGAACCCAGTGGCACTTGTAGAACCCCAGACTGTGGCTCAACGGAGCAGCGATGCAGGGCCTGCTGGTTGGTCTGGAACTTCATTCCATGTATTGCCTGTGTGATCAACTTTGTGGCCCGAACCAGTGAGAAATGTGACAAACTGGACATAATTGTGCCTGCGGCAGTGAGATTTTGGGGTATACGGGAACTGACGCCAGTGAATTTTCAAAGCATGCTGCCTGAAAATGTATCCCCATCCCAGGTCTGGAGCGGAGCGATGGGGTGGGTGGATGGTTACGCGGGTGGTAAGTGGGATGTTGGTCCGGCCTAATCACCAATGACCCATACTATAGGTGGATTACAGCTACGGAAAGAAATACCTTTATCTTTCCATTCCAATAGAGTTAAAAAGGAAGGTTTTGATTAAAGAACAGAAGGGTTATAATAAAGGGTTTAAATTGGACTCTTATTTTTTGTATATTAGGAAGGAAAACAATGTTGGACTAGACAAACCACACCTCTAAAATGGATTTTGGAGGTGTGGCCTTGCAAGACTAAATGTGTCCAATACTCTGAGTACCAGAGCGTCTGGTTTACCAAAGGTTATGGAAGTGTTTACCCTCATTTGTTTTATCCAATAACTGATCTACCTGCTGGGGGTTTCAGTTTTTTACACAGTGTTTGTAGTTTAGGGATTATTATTTCTACTTAGTCTAGTCTAAAACCTTTGTACACACACACGGTTCTTGTCATTGTAAAAAGGTTTTTAAGGTAAAACCTTTTTCCAGGTTACACCTTATTTCCCATGTTTTGCAGGGCTAATGCAGAATTCTGTTGGTATAAACTTTGTCTATCTTACTGTGGTACAGACACAATAGTAGAATTTCTGTAAGCCCTCTCAGGTCATTCACAGGGAAACCATCAAATGTTGTTCCCACTTCCTTCACTATTGACTTTTCCTCTCATCCTTATCTTCAATCAATCACTCTTTTATTTCCCTCTCTGCGATAGACATTTACTGGCCGACTATCTCTTCCATCTCTTAGTTCCTCCATATGTGGATCTCCCTCTTTCTGTCTCCCCTTTTCTATCATACAGCTCCCAGTTCTCCAGTTGTTAAGTAACCTGACTGTAGTGATATCAAATGGTCTTCTGAGTTCATTAAAGAGCAACCTCTGTCACTGGAAGACAACTTTAGAACAACTATTAGCTTTCCAAAGTAGACTGCTGTTGGTTACCTGATAGTATCAATAATAATAAAAAAATCGTAGGCTATCCCTGGGCTCGTCACCAAAGCAAGGTGCACTAGTTAAACAAGTATTCAAGTGTGATATCAAATACTTGAAGGTGTCTACATGATAGACATAGTACTTTATTCACCCTGACCGATTCCTCAATGTGTTAGAATCAAAACACATCATTCAGAAGAATGTCTGCCTCAAAAACTATACTTACGCTACTAGACGATTTGAGTAGTCTCTGTTCATCTCACCCACCTCCTGGAAAGCAATTCAAACTCTTTCAGAGAAATGTGGAAATGAATGTGTTTAAATCTTACTGTGTCAAATAACAATATGTGGGACTGATGATTGAATTGCATACAACCTGATGGAATGTGCCAGAGACAGTATGTCTGTGGCTAGAGACAATGGGACTCAAACCCGTGCTGCTGCTGATTAGCATCTGAAGCCAAGCAGAGTCGGTGCTTGCCAGTCTATGTATGGGAGACCAGAAAAAGCTGCAAGTGTGGTTGGAGGGCCAGTAAGGGGCAATTTTCCCAGTCGTTGTATACATGAAAAAATCCCAACACTTTGTGGTCACTGACGATTCAATGGCAATGATTGTAAGAGTATGCGTGTTAGCCCTGTTAACACACATGGAAGTGCACCCATAAAACTGCTGGAGGGTCATCGTTAAATGGGATGCATCAAATGGGATGTATTAAATGGGACGCATCAAAGTCACATCACTTTCATACTCGGGACTAACACGATAGCAAATAACTTAAAAGCTAATTATGCTTTTTTGCTGGCAAGATTAGTTGGGCGCTAAGTAATATTATTGTTTCATAAAGTTATTTCTATGGGTGAGGAAGAAACAACTTGGAATATTGGTCACCATCTGTTAGTGCCAATGAGTTGACATTAATGCCCTTGGGACTAATAAAACATGCTGGTATGAATGACCGGTGTTGGGTGTTGTATCTAACTGTTTTCCATCAGTGGACTGCTTCCCACTTGGCAGATTTTATTGCTTGAGTATTGGTTTTTGTGGTTTTGTAAGTTGTGGATTTAAAGAGGCTTGACCGCTCACTTGCAATTCCAAACACATTCTAGGCCTAAATTATGTAGTTGCTTTATTTGTGTTAATGGCTTTCATTTAGTGTTTTAAATTCAATGTTTGTCTGATATTATTTTAAGTAGCCTGACACGTCCAGTCAGTTCCAACACCCACCTTCCTCATCTGAAGCACAGACACCTGTTAAGTTTAATGCCCTCACCTGAACAACACAAGTCTGAACATTATACAGCTCCCAAACTTATTTTACTCTTTTAGATATGTTTTGTAACCATATATAAATGGCATTCAAGATTAAGATGTCGCAATTGATGCATGCATGGATGTTTTCACCATCAAATCAAAATGTGAATAATTCTAACACATTACATTTCATTTGTATGAAATGTTAAACAGGCAATTGCTATGGGAAAATGTATTTGGAACCAGCACTGCCACCAGCATTACCTAATTCAGTTATGTACAGGTGCCTGAAGGGGAACACCCACAAGAAGACCTGGCTGGGCGCATACATGTGGATACAATTCTGGATAAAAAAGGGATTCCAGCTTACTGTTGATCAGACTGTCTTCACATGGCCACCTGACAATTCCATTGGGCTGGACAAAAAAACACATTCATTGAGAGGAGGAGAAAGTATTGTCTGTGTTTAATGAAATGAAAGGAAATTGAAAAGAAAAACAAAAAATATGTTTTCATTGTTTCTGTGTGTGAAGTTTATAGGCACCAATATGACATTAATCTTGATCCACGCACACATTGGCTGTGTGCGTCACGGCTGGATAGAAGCTGCGTTGCTGCGTTGTCATAATTCATACCATAACCAACAGCGTTTCCAGCTTTGGGCTGGTCTTAAATCTCCATACCAGCACTGCTGGAAATAAGCACTTTGGAACGTTCTGTTTTCTTAAGCTCATTCAAGCTAACCCAGATGATAACCCAGATGATACACTTTATTATTTGGGGCAAGCGCTTGCAATAACGTTGACTGGAGAAATATTTGGAATAATGCACATTTATGGTAAGTGATTAGAGCCCATCAAGCAAAGGCCATAATCACTCACACCCACAGCACCTCCAGGTTTCACACTCTTCGTAACAGTTGTTAATTATTAATTTATGGTTTAGAGCAAGTTAAATTTAGTTGGTGAATTCATATAAAGGAACCTGCCCATTTGTAACACGTGTGATAACAAGCTAAATGTGTTCAATTTATTTAATTGCAGACTGCAATAACCATCGGTTACATATTGTTATTGTTGCAACTGTACCTGTAAATGAACTATCACAAGTAAAACTTTAAAGGGAATGTTCAGGAAAACTTATATAAGAATCTTGGATACAGTATAAGTAATGATATTAAAATATCCCAGAATCTACTTGATTAAGCTAATTTAGCAAGTAACTTCTAATTTAAATTATTTCATCAGGGATTACCTGTCGAAATCTTGACTCAGGAAACAAGCAAATAGCAAACTAGTTATATTCGGTGGTTTGTCTTCATAGCTACTATTAGCAAACATCAATCTGTAAACAGATTAACATTGAAAATTACGCTTAAGTAGTTGAAGCTTAGCTGGAAAATTTACTAACCTGAGTTCATGGGTTTATGTGCTAATAGGAGTAGATGCTTTTTTCTGCCAGGATATTTAAATATTTAATTGTAGTTTTGGAGATTTGGAGGCCCCAAGACCGCACCAACGTCTTCCCTTCTCCTAATGTGAAATTTGGATACATTTTTACTTGAGACATCTTCCACAGTCTGCTTAGGAGAAAAACGATAAATCAGATGTATTCTAGTGACCTTTTGAACGTGTGTCCGTATTCTGGCTGTGTTTAGTAACAGATTGACTAGCCACTGGCCGTGGTTCCATTTCTTAGGAGTTGTCGCCATTGCCTGATGCTGAGCCCCTGAAAGCAGTCATCCCTAAAATGAGATCAAAATGGAGAAGAGAAGCTCTGTCACAGAGATAGCAGTGAGAAGCGTGTCTGAGCGACAGAGCTGGGACCGGATGTTTAGAGCAAGCTCTCTGCTGTCGGTGTTGAGACGTGCAATAACTGTACTGAACTGAGTTCTCGCCGCTAGCCTTGGTGCTGAACTTTTCTAACCGTTGACACGGGTCGACCCGTGAATTTAATCACGGATTATATTGTTGCGATTGAGTAATTGTGTTCTAATCATAAAATAGTGACTTCCCTTTAATGGACTTTGATTAGTGCATGTGAAAGAAAGAATGTAACACATAATGAATTGAAACCCCATAATTTGGCTCTTCAGGAATGTATCTGCCTGAAGGACGTCATCAAGTTAATCATAATGCGTACACAGGTTATCAAACAATCATACGTAATCTCAGATATGTAAAGTGAGCACAATAATCCACTCCCTGCTCTGGGTCGGATAATCCAGAAGCTAAATCTACGCGCCTCACAATCGGGAACACGGGCTAAATTGTTTATGCTATTTTTGTTGCAGCTTTTTGTTATTAAGAAGCCTTGTTTTTTGTGACAAGGGGCTTCAATGTCAGTACGACGTATACGGATAGCAGTCAAAGCCTACTCTCCAAAGGCAGAACACCACTCTTAATGGCATGCTTGACGGTCGAATGTTACCCTTATTTTCGGTTGGTAATCCCATAAACGAAGTCTAAAAGAATTCCGGGGTGGGCAAGGTTTGCTGGCCGGGTGCGGCATGTGGAGAGAAGGCTACGGTAATACCTTAAGCACAGAGGGGCGCGATGCGTGTGTAACCTAGTGCAAACCTTTCTTAAAAACGCCCCTCACTCAGTACGGGGGACTGCTGCCGGTCGCTCACAGCCTGTCAGTGCTGAACAGGACACCAAGGACTGCACTTCTAAGTGGACTTCGTTCCTAGGATCTATATCTGAAAAGGATTTCCTGTCTTAACAGGGCGACTAACGATCGAAATCGGGGCGCGGATATGCTGGACTCGGCAGAATAATTTATTATCACTGCCACTTTTTAGAATGACTGTCCTGACACATTGGGGAAGTGGGCTCTTCAGTCCGTTTGCCTGGATCTGCCAATTTGTCGCTCGAAAGTAAATTTCAGAGTTGGATATCGCTCGCTTAGATGCTACTTAATTGTGTGATAACATCATCCGAGGAACTAATCGCAACGCAACTGCGGTCAGCCGTGCCATTGAGTGTTTCTTGCGCACCAGAAGTGCTGAGATACTGGCTTGTTATCGTGTGTCTTCACTACAGGCAATCAGACGAGTGGCAAATCGTTTTATTTGTAACCAGCAAAAATAATCTACTCGATTGTCAGATAACGAAGAGGAAACGACAATCTGAAGAATAGAGGTAAGGATTATGCTTATGATCTCATTGTGTTGTTAATCTGGTCAAAATTATAAAAAGAGAAAAGTGATACAGGTCAACATGTTTGAAAAGGTATTTGAATATTGTAATGTTGAGCTTACATTTATTAGTGGAGTTCCTTCAGTATTTGAAATTATTATTTTTTTAAATTGGGGGGGTGTAATGCGAGGTGTGATCAGGTGTGGTTTGACAGTTGGGGGTCTACAACAGAATGCTGCGTAATGGTGTGTGGAAAGCCTACCACGCCATTCGAAAGTACCCTTGGACAATGATTCCTTAGCAGAAAGTCGGGTTTCGACCGATCGTCTCATCATATCGTCGTAGCCTAATCTACCATAGGAAATATAGCCATGTTGCTTATTAAGTATATTTATCCACCCAGCTCCACATAACATTCTTTCTATAATCCTGTCTTGATTTGGTGACAAATACAGCATGCGGTCCGTCTTACAGAAAACCGAAACTGCTTTGTGACATACGTCTTCTCATTCTTTGTAAAAAATCGATTCGATGGTAAGATCAGGTGCTCCATCTCCATGAGGCCATAATACATACAACCTTAAGCTGTGATATGTACACTATTGGATCTGTGGTGATTTAAAAATAGAAATGACAGAAATGACAGAATATGAAACAAAAAAAATTCAGTCATGTTAGTCAGTCATTTCCAAAATAGTATTGAGATTGTATAATTGGGACAGTCCAGGACATGCAAACATTTAATTAACGTAAGTCTACGGGTAAAGTGATGTGCCGGCGTTGCAGTCTACAGAACCAGGTTATCCCGCAATTCATGAAAACACAAAATCAATATAGCCTATTGCACCCTGGGAGGAGGACATAGAAGAAATGTCTGTGCATAATTTTATCCATTGTCTCCTCTTTTAATTGTGCTTTGTAGATGGTTCTTTGTTTCTTTGAGAAATAAAAAAGTATCTTCGGCATTGTAGACTTAGGACCACGTTGAATTGATTTGTTCCACCAGAGCTCCTTCCCTTTTCGTGTAATGAACGTCGGCGAGGTCGTCAAATTCCGCTTTTGGCCACAGCCGGGTTCTCTCCTCCTAATTGTCCATTCATGGCAGTATACATTTCCACTGATGCAGCACCTGGATGTGTCTCCTCTCTATGTGCCGTGGAAGCCTTATGAATGTAAAGCTCCAGTGCTTGTAGATGTCTTCTGTGCCGCAGGTAGGGGGCCATGGAGCACAAGCTGCTGCTTGCAGGTCCTCCTCTCAGCTAACTGGTCATGCTTTTCATGACAATGCTCTCATGTCTGTGGAATCAAATGTTCACAGTGCAACTTTAATTAACATGCAGTCTGGGTGTTTTGTTGATAACAAAATCATTTTTTTAACATAAAGTTTTGGGCAGGACATGTAATATGTTGTTTATATGTACATACCCTATATGTCCGATCACTATCATACCTCAGTAAGCCATGAAAATCTAAGTTTGAAACTGAGTGGTTGTGATGACATGGGGCCCAAGTTGGCACATAAATGACATAGTACACAACTTTACGGACCCTTTTGGCATCAGTCTTTAACTATTGAAAATTGAATATAGTAAGCCTGCTTGCATGTTTGTCTGGCTAGCTAGCTGGCACATTTGTTGTTGATATTTGTTCTGTGGTAACAGCAGTCACTTAAAGGATGTGTGAATGGGGTTTTCTCAACAAACTTTTTCATTTACTGCCTCCTCTCTCCTTCCTGCTCTCTAGACTTCTCACTTTAAATAGTAATTAAGGAAATGAGGATAGGTGAGTAAATATGTACAGAAATGGACTGTCTCACATATAGATTTTTGTATGAAATTAGACAATCCTCCACTTTTCACGGATCAAGGAAATTACTTTTCCTGGGTGGATCCCAAAATTAATTTAAAAAATGTGCATGACACTGACAAACCTGTTTCGCTTGTCGCATTGTTTTTAAAATGTTGTCTTTAAATAAAAAAAAGCATAATAAGGAAGTGGAAGATTTCAAGATTCTTACATGCTATACCAATCCGGTTGCAAGGGTGGACGTTAGGTCATTCTGTGACAGGTCATTTTGTATGATGTATTACCTTACGGTTGGTTGTAACATTTTTCGAAAACATGATTATGTTCAGTATGAACAATTCAAAATTGCTATTGACTTGCAATTATGTTCAGTGTCAACGTATGAGAAGTCAAAAACACTGCAGCCAAATTGCATTATGAATGTATTCTTATTTGAATAGAGTGGCTGTTTGCCGGGGCGTTGTGGTGGGGATGCTGGGTGAGTGTTTCTGCGACCCAACTTTTAGTCGGGTTGTTGAGAGCTCAATTCCATTAAAAAGGCCAAAAAATGTTGTTGAAAAGATTTTCTGCAGTTGCAAGTTCGATCCCAGCGAGTGCTGATCTTTTTTCTGTTGGAAAGTTGTGTTGTTTAAACAGGTATTTCTCTTTCTTTGTAGCCTTATATTTTGTTTGAGCCTACCCTAACCTCAGTACCGTGATGTCTAATGTTAACCCTTAACTGTATTACTTTAAGCGATAAATGTAAATGTTATTCGTAACGAGATGTTTTACATTTTCAATCGAGAGAGAAACCAGTAGCACTGGGGATACTGAACATGATTACAAAAAAGTTCCAAACACGCAGAATTAGTGAGAGGTACATTTGTACAAATTCCATGATAGGAATTAAGGTTTGGCCTGACAGAGACATGTGAGACCTACAGTAAATGTGAATTATATAACCCCTTTTGCAAAAAGTTAGGATGCTGTGTAAAATGTAAAGAAAAACTGAATGCAATGATGTGCAAACCATTCAAACCTTGTATTCAATAGAAAATAGTACAACGACAACATATCCAATGTTGAAATGTTGTTGCTTAGTGGAAAAAACATAACCTCTTTGAATTTGATGTCAGCACCACGTTGAAAAAAAGCTAGGACAGGAGAAACAAAAGACTTGAAAAGTTGTGTAATGCAAAAAAAACCTGGTGGAACATTTCACAACATATTTGGTTTATTGGCAACAAGTCAGTAACATGATTGGTGTAAACGATCATTCCAGAGAGGAAGAGTCTTTCAGAAGTAAAGATCGGGAGGGGTTCACCACTCTTTAAAAGAAGGGCAAATAGTGTCACAAATAAAGAATAACGTTTCTCAGTGTGAAATTGCAAAGAATTTGGAGATCTCATCATCTATGATATGTAAGAGCATAAAAATATTCAGAGAATCTGGAGAAATATCTGTATGCAAGGGAAAAGGCAGGAAACCGATATTGGATGGCTGTGATATTCGGGCCCTCTGATGGCACAGCATTAACCAAAACCATTGTCTGTGAGCACAGTACGTTGCTGCATCCACAAATGCAAGTTAAAACTCTACCATGCAAAGAAGAAACCATATATAAAGATTATCCAGATTCACCGCCACCTTATCTGAGCCTGAGCTCATTTAAGATGGACTGAGGCGAAGGGGAAAACTGTCCTGTGGTCTCATGAATTACAGTTTTAAATTATTTTGGGGAATCATGAATGTTGCATTATCTGGGCTAAAGAGGAGATGGACCATCCACCTTCTAATCAGTGCACAGTTCAAAATCCAGCATCTGTGATGGTATGGGGGTGCAATTTTGCACATGGCATGGGTGACTTGCAAATCTAATCTGTCAAGGCACCATTAAGGCTAAAAATATATACAGGTTTTGGGACAACATATACTGCCATCCAGACAATGTCTTTTTCAGGAACGGCCTTGCTTGTTTCTGCAAGACAATCACAAACCACATTCTACACATATTGTAACATCATGACTCCATACTAAACAATTCCTGGTGTTAAAATGGCCTGCCTGCAGTCCCGACCTGTCACCCATTGAAAGCAGTTGGGACATTATTGAATGAAAAATACTACAAAGGAAAATATTACAAAGGAGAACCAAAGGTTTTGAGCCGCTGAAATCCCATTCAAGCAAAATGGGAAAACCTTTAAATTTCAAAAGAACAGGAATTGGTCTCCTCAGTTCCCAAACACTTAGAGTATTGTTAAAAAAAGAAGTGATTCAAAAGAGTAGTAAAGAGGCCCCAGTCCCAACTTTTTTTTAAATGTGTTGCTGACATCAAATAAAAAAGGACACATTTTTTCCTAACTATTAGCAATGCTGTTAACCATTTCTAACATAGCATCCAGAAATTATAGGCTGGAATATTGTTGAAACATATGCAATTTTTAGTTGGGAGAAACCAAATCATTTTAGTACCAGGACTGATTTGGGACAACGGAATACAACATGATAATTTAATTCGTTTTGTGTGTTTACTGTACTGCAGTCATAATAAGAACAGTAGCTTCTCCCCTATTTCTGATTTGAGCACATGTCAGTGGCTTACCATGGTAGGGCCTCTGTTGGCGGACCATCTGCAAGCCTGACTATTTTGGGGTTGATGTCAAATGTGTAATCATTTTGTAGTTAGCCAGACTAATTGTCTGGCTCATGTGAAACGTTGCCCATCGGCTTGAAACTCTAATTAGAAATAAGGATTACTTCGTTTTTCATTGCTAGCAACTGCTGAGATGATATCCTGGCTTTTGCTAACTGACTAGCAAGACATTCTCAGAAACGACTTTAGTTTTATTAATAACTTAAATATGTTTATGGTTAGTTCGATTTAGGCAAGACATCACTGTCCCTGTTTTTTCTCCAAAGAAGTTGTGTGAATCAGAATCCCTATATGGCTAGTTATGGTTCTAGCTATCTACCTAGAATTATTTATTACAAAGTTGTTTCTCTTTTCTTACATATTCATGTCTTTTTTTCTGTAGTCCATGGTATATTATACAGGGCTTATTGCAACTGGTATACACTTGATGATGTCTAGGACATTATGTTGTGAGCTAAACCCATGCTTGTCACTGCAAGTATTATTCATTCTTGCCCTGCATAATAATTGAGCAAAAAATTACTAGCTATAATTGTTTGCTCGCAGAGAGCAACACGCATGTTGTCGTTTCCCGTTGTCAGTGGATTCCACTGTCATGGGAAGACATTAGGATCTCGTCTTTGTATCCATTATCTCTGACATTAGTATCCTTGACGACAATTGGTTATCAGGCGGGTTATTACAATACTCCATAAGAGTGAGAAATCAACATCCCCTTGACCACTCAATATAATGTATTTATTTCAGGGTCATGGAGGACAGAGGATGGATGAAGGTCTAAAACAAACTTTTACAGAGTAAGAAAAACCCATGTCTGGGCTGTTATCCGCCTCCTGTTTTTCATGCTTTCTGATGTGTGCCCAGAGGTGACAAATATGTCCTGACATGGGAATCTTGAGATACACTGTCCTCAAATTGACAAAGAGTGTATGCGCTCCAGAGGTATCTCTTGGGATCTATTAGTACTGTCTGACGTTCTCTGTCCCGCGATGATGGATGGAGCAACCTTCTGCATTGATTCTTTCTGACTCTCTCTCTGTCCCTCCTCTCTCCTGCTCTAACCTGATGTCTCCAAGACAGGCGACAGGCCAGGACACATGAAATGACAATGTCCTCCGCCTATGTACTTTTCATGTTACTGGAGAGGACTTCAGACCACATGTCTGGTTCTGTCACTACTTGCATGGCTCTATATTAAGGCAAATGGCTGCACTAGGGCATGACATATGTGCCAATTTGACAACATTCTATTGCAATCCTGTTAGCTTCCCACTGACATTTCAAGGGGTGTCCTGAAAGAATGCAATGGAATGTTTGAACTTTCAAATTCAAAAAAGTCTTTTAATGTGTGGTTCTGCAATAGGGCTGACCCATCTGCTCCTGTGTTCACCATTTAGGTGTGAGAATTGGCCTGAAGGAGGATTATGGACATTGAAGGGTTTATATGTTTTTCTTTTTTCTTTGGAAGTCTGTTGGGTTTTCTAAATGTGTGATTGAAAAAGATAAATGTTGTCAATGTGGATTAGAAATATCGTAGACATTTGTCCCTGTAAAATTAATACAGTTACAACAGTATATTACTATTATCAAATGTCTACAATAAAATAAGGTGCTTGCCAATTAAATTATGCATATTGAAATTATTGTAATGTGTAAAATTTCTTCCCTGTGAAAAATGAGCTCACTTGTCATTACTGGTCACCTGCCAGAGATTCTAACTAACATTTCGGAAAAAAATGCTTAGAGATTCCCTCTGTGTAGCTAAACCTGTAAAGTATCTCAATCTATCGATCAGTTTTATTTTATAAAGCAATTTATATGTTTGCATTTGTCAAAGAATGCTTATATATCAACGTTTTTCACAGATTGCTTTTCAAGAGACTCAGTCGGAAAGTATGTTTACAACTTCTGCTGAGGTGTTCAGTTTATTTGTGCTATTTGGACAAATAAATTGATCAGTTGATTATCCAGGTGTTGATTCCACCATTACATTTTTTTTGTAAGTGTTTTTCAGAACATTTTTGAAGACCACCTATCATTTAAAGTTTAACCAGAAGAGGGTTAACACAGGAACATTTTATTTTACTAAATATTATACACAAGGTTTCAGTTCACATTGGAATGTGCAGACATATAAACTGAGAGAGGGTAGTGGGTTTCAATGGAGGGATTTGTGTGTGCAGTACCTTCACTGTCCAGATGTTTTGTAATCAGCTTTGTTAAGGTAGCCAATATCAAATATATTCAGCTACACATTACACAGAATAGTAACAGTAGACCACTTGCCGTTTTATATTTTTTCCTCAATGACCCCCGACTTGGGGGCAGGGAGGCGCCATTGCCAGTCAGTCCATTTTTGTCATAGATCTTGCGATGAGCATGGTTCATATCTTTCCACTTCCTCATATTTCATGTGTCTCAATTTAAATTGCATTTGATATTTCAATGGGGAAACAGTTTAGTCTAATCTGAATTATCTGTAGAGAGAGACTGTTTCTCTGTACCAAACTTGCCTGCTTCCACAAACTTTCCGTGTGCAAGTTAAATTGTAATCACTGCTTTAACGTCCTTGTCTATGGCTAGACAATATACTCACAGTTAGTGGCATTGCCTCTCTAACTTAGGTGAATGAGCAATCACTACAATAACTACGCAATGTAAAAAAATGTAATAAGACATTTCATAATATTTCTTGTTGTTGTGAATTAGTTCTACACACACTATATTTCTCTTTACAGGACTCGGAATGAAGGGTTGATCAACAAAGTAGCATGCGCTCCCTCAGAAGTTATCATGTTAAAAGGGAGATTATTACACATATACCAGCATTAAGGCATGGGATGGTGTGGTCTTTGGCCAATGTACCACAGCTAAAAGCTGTTGTGCATGTTATAGAGTGCCGTTTTACCGCACGTAGCTCTGGTACATATTGACGATATTCAACAAACCCCTGAGATGCTTACAGCTTAGAAAGTGGTTACCAATGCAACTGCAAGAAATGAATAGAAATAAATGCTTTGTCATACCCTGTGGTAGTGGGTTCTCATTTGTTATACAGTAGCTTATAGTTCAAACTGACCTGTTTATAATAAAAAAATATTATTTCTATACACTTGAGGAAATTGATTGTAGTGTAAATAGGCCCGTAGTTAAAGGCTAATCAATCTCGCTGGCATGTTACCAAGTGAGTCGGTGGGATAATTGAGTCTCTATTACTTGTACAATCTAGTATTGGGAAACCCTGACATCTGTCTTTGGGACTCACATGTCTGAAAAACTCAATCACGATCAAAGATAGAGGGAGTAAGTGGTATCTCCAGAAATAACTGTATGCTAATATGTAATCTATTGAAGTCAAAAGTGCAAAGTATTTTAATTACAACAAATCTAATATGTTTTTAATAGATGTGTGAGACACATTGTGCTGTGTTCCTGTTCTTGTGAAGAGATCCATGGAGAAGTTAGTCACCCGTACTGTATTTCAGCAGAAGACTGTAGTGCTATCGTAATGTATTAGCAATGATCACTATTTGGTAATCATTGTGATTAGATACAATGTTACAGCAATCTTTTGTTTAAAATGTGCATTACTCAAATACTAGTTGACGTCCAACTCTAAGACTTTCATATGTGTTGTAGACTATTAAATTAATTTCATATTAAATAGTTTTTAAATGTAATATTTTCTCTATTAAATATTAATTGAATACAGAAAGAGATAAAGCTTTACATTACTGCAATTGTTAAAACTGGACTTCTACGCAGACTTGCAAAAAAAAATTAGACTTTCCAATAAAAATGAATGATTAAGTTGGGCAAAAGAACAGACACTGGACAAAGGAAAAACTCTGCTAGAAAGCTAGCATGTTGGAGTCACCTCTTCACTGTTGACGTTGAGACTGGTGTTTTGTAAATACTATTTATTGAAGCTGCCATTTGAGGACCTGTGAGGAGTCTGGTTCTCATACTAGAATCTGTAATGTATTTGTCCTCTTGCTCAGTTGTGCACTGGGGCCTCCCACTCCCCTACCAGTTCGGGTTAGAACTAGTTTGTACTGTTCTTTGAAGGAAGTACTACACATTGTTGTACAAGATCTTCAGCCACTGGGCAATTTCTTGCATGGAATAGCCTTCATTTCTCAGAACCAGAATAGACTGATGAGTTTCAGAAGAAAGTACTTTGTTTCTGGTCATTTTGAGCTGTAATGAAAGCCACAAATTCTGACGCTGAAGTTACTGAACTAGTCTAAAGAAGGCCACTTTTATTGCTTCATTAATCAGCACAACTGTATTCAGCGGTGCTAACAATCGCAATAGCGTTTTCTGTTGATCAGTTAGCCTTTTAAAATTATGAAGTAACAAACACAACATGCCACTGGAACACAGGCCTGATGTTGCTGATAATGGGCCTCTGTACAAGCAAAAAATTTGCATTTCTTTCAAGAACAAGGCCGTTTTTAAGTGACCCCAAACATTTGAATTGTAGTGTATGTCAATAATCTTTTCTCTAAAGAACAGTCCTTTGGCTACATTTCCATAGATCCAACAAATCATGTTTTATTGGGTTTTGTCTGAGTTTCATGGGCAAGCACAAGTAATCTAATGCAGGCTTCTCTAAAAGTGTTGGGCCTTAGCAGATCATATATGGATGGCCTCTTTAGCTTTTGCAATTTATGACCCATGTTGATTTGACCGTCACATGATTTGACAGATAGGCAGGACTTCCGGTGTGGTGGGGTAGGACTTCCTGTGTGACGTATGATAGGTTGGGATTTCTGTTATGTCCAGGCTGAACTTCGTGTGTGACATATGATAGAGCAGAACTTCCAATATGATGTATGCATGTCTGGTGAATGAAAGATGACTTGGTATGTTGGTGTAACATTTTTGCATTGTTTCATTTATGACAATTAGTTTTAGGGGTTTCAGGATGGGTACATACTTTAGTTGAAACATGAAATGGAATGATTGTTTAACCTACATTTTCTGACAGACCTACATCTTGAACATTTGATGAATTTGTTTAAATAGTAATATCAAAACATTAGTTTCAAGAAAAGCTTAACGTTTAGATTGTTGCATTAATGTTTATTTTAATAACCAGACAAACGCTAGCCTATATAAACTACTGGCCTTCCCCATAAGAAGGCACTGTACTAAATGTGAATCTTTTGAAGAAAATTTGTAACTTGGTTTCTAACAGACATACAGCACTGGATCTTTTTTCTTTTCCTTTCGTTTCTAAAAAAAGTTAAAAAGGAAGGTTTTGAGTGAGGAAAAGAAGGGTTAATATTGAGAGACCACCGCACCTTTTTCTTACCTTTCCAAAAAAATGTAAAAGGAAATTGTAGCTTCCATGAGTACATTTTTGTAGTTCCTGACCAAAACAAGCAATAATCTAAATGTGATACTACTAGGGTCTGCAGCACTTGTTTGGTCACATATGGTGTTAAATAGAAGAGCATCACTTAACTGCAGACATATTTCTCCCCATCTTTGACACCAATAGATCTGTGTCATGACCATGACAAAGTACAATCTAAGGTTAAACCAAGAAGCTGTGTGTCCTGTACTTCAACAGCAACATTGTTCAGTACCAGATTCAGCAGGGGCTTGGAGCTTAATTAATATTTTGTTCCAAATACAGTGCTCTTAGTCTCAGATCAATTCAAAACAGTACTTTCTGCAACTCTTTGTTGAGTGCTGAAGTCATTTCTAACAGTTGGTGATAACATGTAGTGTTGAGTCATCCGCAGACAGAGACACACAGGCTTTTTAAAAAACATCTGGGAGATAATTTGTAAAGATAGTGGTCCTAGTAAGAGCCCTGCGGAATCCCTCACGTAAAATGTCTTTCATTTGAGAAGCTTCCGTTTAAGAACACCTTCTGTGTTCTATCAGGTAAGTTGCTTTCTATCCATGCTAAAGCAGGCATATTAAAGCCACTTACGTTTTCCCTAATATGAAAAAGTATGTCAATGGCATCACTAAAATCTAAATGTATGGCTCCTACAATATTTTGTTGATCTATATATTTTAGCCAATCATCAGTAATTTGTATGATTGCTCTGCAGGTTCAATGTCCTTCCCTGTAAGTGTGCTGCTTAACAATTTTTTCATACTGAAATAACAATGTATCAGGTTAAATACAACAATTTTCCAACAGTTTGCTTATAATACGTAACAAGATTATTGGTCAGTTTTTACAGCCAGTAAAGACAGCACAAGCATTTTTAGGTAAGGGCATTACCTGTGCCTCTTTCCAGATGTGTGGACACATTCTATGGTCAAGGGGAAGTTTAAAGATACAACATATGTGAGTGCCAGTATGGTCCAGTACCATTCTTAATAGCTTTCCATCCATGTTGTCAGTACCAGGTAGCTTCTCATTACTGATAGATGGTAATATGTTTATTTTTACTTGTTTATTTGTACTTTAGTTACTTAACAGCAGTGATTCCTGACCAGGGATACTATGACTATCAACATGGGGTACTTGAGAACACTCATAACACCACAGGCTTACTGGTAAAATTAACATGCAGGGGTACTTTAGGGGTATTAAGACAAGAGCAAAATTCTGTTGGAGGTACAGTAGCTGAAAAAGGTTGGGAACCACTGTAAAAATCCATGTCATACATTTTTTATCTTGTGTGCATGAATACAATGGCTCACAATATGGTGTTGGCATTTTCTGCCTATGTTTACAAACGTTATCAATAGTGATCATTCAATTTGCAATATCAACAGGTTTGGTTATAAAAGACCTTTCCACTTCAAATCAAGATGAAGTTGCGCTTTTGCCCATGATATTATTTAAGGTGCTCCAGAGCTTTTTTCCATCATGTTTCATATAATTAATCCTAGGTTCATAATACAACTTCTTTGTCTTTTAGCTAAATTTAATGACGCAGTTCCCCAATTTACATTATACTTGCCATGATTGCGATAGGAAGATTTCTTCCCCAGTGTGAATAGGGAGGTTGATTTCAAGGAATGGTGCTTTAAGCACACAATAATTACATCACCGGCCACTATGAAGTCCATTGCTTAATGGCACCACTTTTCTTGTGAATATGTCAGTACCACAGTCCACATAACCCCTTGCTATCTCTCATACCAAAGATTAACCCCTCAGTCCCCATCCACTCCAACCGATACTTGACATTGCTATGCGCTACTCTCCACAGGCACACTTAGCACCTCCAATCCACTGCTTCAGCAGGGACCCTTTTTTCTCAAAGCATTCACAATCAGTGCAGCATGTAATTTACCAATTGATCCCTATCAAGACCAATTACTCTGGCGTGGAAGTAGAGCTGACATCTCTACCTCCCACTACGATCAACCAGATGTGCAGACTAGGCTTAAAACTGAACTGTGGGGATCTGTCACTCTGCCGTCTTAGTCCAGAAACCAGGATGGATTAGAATCACATCGATACTGTGCTTGAAACCTTTTTCCACCTCTGAGTCGGAAAAATCAATTGCCCTTTACATTTTCAGGCTCTGTTGGACCTTGAGCTTTTGACTGTAGGCTTGTGCGTCTCATGTTTGCTGTTGGCCATGGCGATTCAGGAAGGGACTGTGTAATTTTGGAATCCCATTAATATATTATTATTGTGTTCATAAGGCAGGTCCTTTATGATTACAGGGGGGGGTCAAGTAATGAGCCATGTGTTTGTTTGCTTCTATCCTTGCACACAAACAACTGCTTTGTCTTCATCTTTATCATCATCACAGCGTTTTGCCATCCACTGAAGAGGAAATTAAATGTGTAATCCAATCAAACATGCCTCCAAAACCAAAATAGAAAAATTGACCATGAGAAAAATTAAAAAACAACAATCTAAACTAAACAAATCTTGTTTTTTTACCTCCTTCTTGAATCTCAACTCAGGCCCTGGGGCCTCTGAGAGAGTTACATTTTCAAACAGCCTTCACAGCATTCGAAAATGTTCTGGATCCTTGAACTGATTGGTCAGCTTTCAAAGCAATCAGTTGGGCAGTTAATACCATGTCTTCCTCATCTCCCTTTTCTCCAACCTTGTCCACAACATCTCAACCCTGACAGGTTCCTACCATAGTCATGCTGTATTTCCCTCATACCTATATCATACATATTTTATGCACATTAGCATTATTAAATGGGCATTAAAAACAATATCCAGAATGTTCTTATACCTTTCAGAAGTTCAAAGCAAACCTAATGATGTATTATTGTATTTATCTCCTTCGCCATGTTACTGTCTTTTGTAGTGCATGTTTTGAGTTGAGAGGGCCTTCGACTACTTATCAAAAGCCGATCATTTCTCACCAAACCCACACTGTGCTCAGACATCCTGGTTATAAAAATCACATCCTCAAATCTGCAGTGGTAACAGTCCTAAGATTTACTGTTAAATTTGGTTTGTTAAAATATACCCCTTCGCCATTACATCTGTATGTGCACAGAAATACAGTACAGTACAGTACCCACAGAAAGCATTCTGATTCCACTTCATTTGATAGACTTCCTTTATTATTAATTATGTATTTTGTTTTCTACCAAATGTAATTACCAAGTAAAATTTGTGTAATTTCTAAAGAAATATCCTTACAGAGCCTCTCAAGCTTAGTCATTTTGAATAGGGAGTATTGGGGAACTGTGTTTCTCAGGTCTCTCCATAAATACCATGTTCATGTACAAACTTCGGTTGGGCCTCTCAGTGACAATTACAGACTTGCCTTGAAGTTACTTCAGATTTTGTCTTGGTTGTGTGCTTCCTGTTGGTTACATACTGGAAGATGATTATTTGCCCCAGTCTGAGGTCCTGTGTGTTTTGGAACAGTGTTACTTCATGGACCTTGGTTTCTTTCACTTTGTTCTTCTTATACTCAATCCTGACCGGACTCCCTATCTCTGCTTCTGTCAGAATACATAGTGCATCGTAGTTTGTTGTGTATGGGGCTGTGTAGCCGCAGACCAGTCAGGGTGCCCATGCTGACCCCTATCCACTACCGAAAGTGCCTACAAGAGGCATGTGAGCATCAGAACTGGACCACGGAACAATGGCAGCCTGGTCTGATGAAACACATTTCCTTTTACATCACATGGAGAACACAAGGCACCAAGATGCATTATCGGAGGGATGCAAGCTGAAAGAGGCAGTGTGATGCTGTGGGAAATGTTCTGCTGGGAAACCTTGGCTTCTGCCATTCATGTGGATGTTACTTTGATATGTATTGCTTACCTAAGCATTGTTGCAGACCATGTGCACCCTTTTATGGCAATGGTATTCCCTGATGGCATTGGCCTCTTTCAGCAGAATAATGCGCTCCGCCACAAAGCGAAAATGGTTGAAGAATGGTTTGAGGAACACAACAATGAGTTCAAGGTGTTGTCTTGGCCTCCAAATTCCACAGATCTCAATCCATTCGAGCATCTGTAGGATGTGCTGGAAAAACAAGTCCGATATATGAAGGTCCCACCTTGCAGCTCACAGGACATAAAGATCTGCTGCTAATTTCTTGAGGCCAGATACCACAGCACACCTACACTATATTAGGCACGTACACAATATTGGGCAGGTGGTCATAATGTTATGGCTGATGGGTATATAAATATACAGCTCTGGAATCATTTTGACAGCTGCAAAATTATCCGTTTTAATATTCAGAGGTATGTGTTTGAGTAAAATGAAAATTTTAGTTTTACATTTTTTTTTCTTTCTGTAAACTACTGACAACATTACACACAAATTCCAAACAAAATTATGTAATTTAGAGTATTTATTTGTAGAATATAACCACTGGTCAAAATAAAAAATTAGTTTTCAAACCTTTAATAATGCAACCATTTTTTTTTTTTTACTTTAGTAGTTCCGAAGTATAATACTTAAATAGGAATTCAAGAAATCAATATTTGATGGAATAACCTTGATTTTTTATCACTTTCATGTGCAGGGACGCTGACAGGAATCCCAGGGCCTGGGACAAAAATTTACGTTTATGAACGTTAAAAAACCCAAACCAGGGGCCAATTTTTTTAATAAATAGCAATGATGTTACTGTTCATGAAACAGGTCATAAAAGTTGTTGTTTAATGTTTTAGCTTGGTAGTACTAAATACCAAGATTGACTGACTAAAAATAATTATATTTAAGCCAATCACAGAATTACCTTGTACTTGGCTTGATTCATGCGTCCTTCACTAAAACAAATCTTTTCAACTCTTTAGTGATGCTGAATAGTAATTTTGTATTCAAATTCCCTTGGAGGTACTACTTTCACTGTTTTTGCCATCCAGCTGGTCCTATTGCATGTTCAAGTGATGAATACAGCTGTTGTTTTTAAATAATTCCTCGTAAAATTAGATTTGGTTCAGGTAATCACTTAATCAGTACCTTCTTCATCATCATCTTCATTCGCTTATCCGTTGTCAGGTCACGGGGGCAGCAGCTCCAGCAGGGGACCCCAAACTTCCCTTACCCGAGCTACATTTGCCAGCTCTGACTGGGGTATCCCGAGGCGTTCCCAGGCCAGTGTCAAAATATAATCTCTCCACCTAGTCCTGGGCCTACCCCGAGGTCTCCTTCCAGCTGGGCGTGCCTGGAACACCTCCCTAGAGAGACATCCTGGGGGCATCCTTACCAAATGCCCGAACCTCCTCAACTGGCTCCTTTCAATGCAAAGGACCAGCGGCTCTGCTCCGAGTTTCTCACGGATGATTGAGCTTCTCACCCTATCTCTAAGGGAGACGCCAGCCACCCTTCTGAGAAAACTAATTTCAGCCGCTTGTACCCCCCCGATCTAGTTCTTTCCATCATGACCCAGCCTTCATGACCATAGGTGAGGGTAGGAACGAAAATTGACCGGTAAATCGAGAGCTTTGCCTTCTGGCTCAGCTCTCTTTTGGTCACAACGGTGTGGTAAAGCGAATGCAATACGCCCCCGCTGCTACGATTCTCCGGCCAATCTCCCGCTCCATTTATCCCTCACTCGCGAACAAGACCCCGAGATACTTGAACTCCTATACTTGGGATAAAACCTCATTCCTTACCCGGAGGTGGCACTCCATCGTTTTCCTGCTGAGAACCATGGCCTCAGATTTAGAGGCTAATCCTCATCCCAACCATTTTGCACTTGGCTGCGAACTGGCTGATTTTATTTAATCAGTACCTCATTAAGTAAAATGAGGTGTGCCTGTGTTGGAATATAACAGACACTGGAATGGAATGGCTGCCATACATGTAGCGATTATTTGAGAAAAATTAGGAGTGGTCTTTACATTTTTCTAAAAAAGATAAAAATGAATCCTTTCTATAGATATACAGTATAGAGATCATAGCTTTGTAGCCTGTCTGTCATAATGTCACTGACGGTTCATTCACAGGTTCATATTGGGACAAATCTAACTTTGCAATTTGAGAGAATCTCTATGCAGCAAGCATGCAACCTCAATGTTGTTCATCACTATCCCCCGTTACTGATCCTTTGCAATTATTGTATATTATTGTTTATTACCTTTGTATGGTATGTGCAGTGTTTATTGGCTTCACTGTAGTTTCAACATTAACATTTCATTTAGATCCAGCATTAGAAAAAAGGCATTTCTTTGTGGAAATGATTGCCAATGCCGGTTATTAAGTGGGACAGGTGGCTACTAGAGACTTGCCATTTAATTGAAGTGGTGCACTATGCCTCTTGTCTATCCAACCTTTTTTTATTTATTTGGATTACATCCAAGCAAGAGAGTAGCACATACACATCCTCTCATCATTAACATTTATGTTTTTTCAACCATTTCCTTGCAACCTTAATTTTTCTTAATCACTAGGTAGAAAGACTTGGGTATCAGTTAAATTTTTTGACATTTTACACTGAGGCAGACCTCATTCATTCATTGTCAACCGCTTATCCCGCGTACAGGGTCGCAGGGGGCTGGAGCCACTCCCAGCTGACATTAGGCAAAAGGTGGGGTACACCCTGGACAGGCCGCCAAACCATCGCAGGGCCACACACAGACAAACAACCAGGCACACCTAAGGGCAATTTAGAGACACCAAACAACCTAGCCTGCATGTCTTTGGATGGAAGCCAGAGCACCTGGAGAGAAGCCAAGCAGGCACGGGGAGAACATGCAAACTCCACACAGAAAGGCCAGGGCAACCAGGGATTGAACCCACAACCTACTTGCTGTGAGGCGACAGCGCTAACCACTGCACTGCACCACCGCACCGCCCTAGACAGACGTCATGTATGACAATATTAACATACACATATGCTCACAATATTTGTATCAAATGTAATTGGCTATTAAATATGCAATTTATTAGCCGAACGACTCTTGGGATTCACAAGGTCCCAGTACCTGTCTCTCCTCATTCATGGGATCTCAACAGTTGGCCGTTCTTTGATTTCATATCCCATCCCGCATTCTGTGTCCTATATTCTTGACCCACCACCTGTACCACTCTGCCTCTCAGTCATAACCGCTGCCACAGACAGAACTAATCCCTCGCGGAATCACAGCCGGGGAACAGATCCGGCTCTGTGGGACTCCTCCTCCTGGACGCTGCATTCTGAGGTGACTCAATCCCCTACATCCTGCCTAGCAAGCAGACGGAATCTCAATCAGCCAGCCCCTGACCTCTGCTGCCAGGCAACTGGACCTGTGCCACTCACAGCCTGGTGAGACGAGGTATTAATGGATGGGTACCGCATATAAGCGTGCTGAGAGGGAACAGACAGGCTGGTTTCACCGCTGTGCATGTCCACATTGGCATATTTTAGCTCAGATTTATAACCCTGTTCCCAAAATATTAGGACTCTGTGTAAAATGTGTAGAAAAAAATATGCAGTACTGTGCAAATCATTTAAAACCTAGATTCAATAGAAAATACAATAATAAAAAACGAATCAAATGTTAAAACTGAGAAATTATATTGTTTCTTGAAAAATGTATGCCCACTTTGAATTCGGTGCCAGCAACATGTTTAAAAAAAGCTGGGACAGGGGCAACAAAAGACTGGAAAAGTTGTGTAATGCCAAAAAAAGACATCTCCCAAGTAATTGGGGTAATTGGCAACAGGTTAGTAATCTGATTTGGTGTATAAAGAGCATCCCAGAGAGGATGAGTCTTTCAGAAATAAAGACGGGGAGGGGTTCACCACTTTGCTTCGATTCCTCAACTTAAAATTGTGGGTTTTGGGATCTCATCTATGGTACATAATATCATTTAGGTATTCAGAGAATCTGGAGAAATCGCTGTATGCAAGGGACAATGCCGAGAACTTCGGGCCCTCAAGACTCTTAAGATGGACTAGGGTGAAGTGGGAACACGTTGCTTTTTTTAAACCTGTTGCTGGTAAAAAATTCAAAATGGGTGTTTTTCCAAAAGCAATAACATTTCTAATTTTCATGTTATCTTTGTACTATTTCCAATTGTATATAGGAATAAATGATTTTCACGTCATCAAGTTCGGTTTTTATTAGCTTTTCGTGCAGCGTGCAACTGTTTTGGAAACGAGTTTGTAAATAATAGTCCTTGGTTGGAAATGATGAACACTGTATGGTGTGAAGGCACTGATGTATGATGTTCATCGGTGATTGGATTTGCATTTCGGGTATTGAAGATGAGCAGCGTCTACGTTTACTGGCTTCGGTGGCACGAATACATGCCACCGATGTCGTTATTATCTGCTTAAAATCACCGCCAACAATTGTCTGCTATGCAGAACAGATATTGTTGCGACACGCTCATCTGATGAAGCGAGGGACCAGATCATCCATGACATGCAGAAAACACTGCGACAATCACTGTTAATGTCTCCGACCACCACACTCTTCATCTATCCCTGCCAATTCCTCGTGGAGCCTGTTGGTTGGGTAATATAAATGACACTGTTCTCTACGGCCATCTGCATGTTCTTCGAATCCATAAAGAATTATCCAGCTCATTGTCACCAGGCAATGTCACCACATCTGTGTAGATCCATCCATCCGCATTAGGGATAGCGCTGCCGAGGTTAGCGCGCTGCCGGTTGAGAGGATTCCTGAGCTTTACTAAGACTTTCCTGAGACATATCAGGTGGGGTTATGTGCTTGAGATGGGGGTGGACGGATGTGTGCCAGGCTTATAATCAGGATTATACAGAGACGATCATATTACTGAAGGGCCTCAAGCAGATTTGACCGGATCTAAATATAAAACATTTGGAAAACAGAAAAAGGAAAAAAAGACATGACAACACAATGCCAAAAGCTGAGGATCTATTCATAAGCGGAGGATGAAGGATGGCCGGGGAAAGTGATGTAAGGTGGGGATATAGCCAAATATGAGAAAGACTTGGAGAAGCCTGTGACTGAGAGCAAAAGAGCGAGAGAGACAGCTTGATAGAGATAGACAGTGGGAGGTCGAGAGTGGGAAATATATGGGGGGGTTGCTAGCTGCTCCTCTGTAATATCCTGTCTGGCCTGAGCACTTGATACTGATCAAATGATTTAATGGAGTCTTGGCTGCTAAAGCGTCAACGCAAAAAATGATACTGCGGGCCACATGTTTTGTAAAGCACTAGGCACCATCTCACTTAACCCCTTGCTGCTCAATGCTCCAGGGCGCTTCACACCCTCTACACCCAGGTTTAAATATAAACAGATGCTACCGTAAACTAAGTGCCCGTGACGGACAGAGAGCTCATGAAACAAGACGTTTCTCGCTGAGAGGACTTACTCTGAAAGACATTTGAGTCTGGCCCCAGTGTGGAATTACAGATGTGTTAGCAACCACAAGCTGTACACTTTCACAGCAGACTTTACAATGACATAATCTGCTCCTTCGAGACAGCAGTAGAAAGTAGGGGGAGGCATGATGTTGGGTTATCCAAGGTGCCTGTTTGTCTGTTCAGGTCTACGTGACATGGTGGAGGTGGTGGATGCTGCGCTAACATAATTCCCTCAGCCGTCGGGTCAGAGTTCATCCTACTGTCTCAGCCGCGTCATCACATTGCTTCCACACCCTATGATCTCTGCAACAGCTGTGTCTTTTGGCCTGTGTGTGTGTGAGGGAACGTGGTGGGTGGGGTGCACACTAGACAGAGGTCAACCCGAGGACTGTGCGCCACATACCGAGAACAACCACTGTGCTTTATTTCGTGCTGGTGTGTTATAGCGTCGGGCAGCTCACATGGAGTGCAGTGATTCTACTGGGTGCTGTAATTGCTAGTCTTTAACGAGGTCTCTGATGAGCCTTGTCTACCAGGCAACTTGCCTTTGAGCCAACGTTTCAAGCTTTGTCAGCATATTTTTGCAATCCAAGTCAGTTAAATTCAAAATAATTTTCCTGTTTCTATTTAAATATGGTAACTTAATAAAAGATACAGGGTTATTTTGGGTCGGTTTAGGTAGGTGGGGTTATTTTAGACCTTGTCGTGCCTATACATACTTCAAAATCATTTCTGGTCACCCCTTTCCTTGAGGTCCGGAGAGATAATTATCTAATTAGTAAATGGTTTGAATCAACCGCTGGCTCCAAGTGCCAAGATCAATAATGGATGTTACATTTCAAGAACCCTTCTCCATGCTACCTTCTCCTGTAAATTATGGTCACATCACAGTTTTTTGACTTGGTAAAACATATTTTGCTGAGATTTCTTTCATTTGCTGGTAATCAACATTGCAGAAAATGTAAGAAAACTTGTAGGACATTTCCCTTCTTCATGTTTGAACATTGCTCTGAATGAGTTCATAGCAGATTTTTACCCACTTTCGTACCTTCCACACTAATCCAGTGAGCATCTTCCCCAGGCTTAATATTTAGAATCAGTGTAAAGTGTTGATAGCAGCCTGCAGAAGTGTAATGACACCCATCAGACTGATGCAGAGTTTTACATAACTAATATGTAAAACGTGCATAAATCCATATTTTTACCATTATTATATGGAGAATTGCCGTCAAGAATTAGTCGATCACGGTTACTGTCTGCTAGCCAAGCATTATAAAACTCCCCCTGCAAGTTGAGATGTGAAGTTTGGGGAAGACATCGACTCTAGGGAGATATCACTTCCCTACAGTGCCCCAGGCAAGGCATTTCATTGCTAGCAGCGCTGGCATTTATGCCTCCCAGTGAGTTACGTTACTGTCAGTGTGACAAAGATCTTTTGGCAGATATTGCTCCCCTCATCGATATGAGTAATTTGCGCGCATGCTTAAACAGGCTGATTTCCATATGACTTTCATGGCGAGCTTGAATGGGGAAGCCACATTCATTCTCCTCTGGTTGTGCGACAATATGTAACATTTTATGCTAGTTTTGAATTCCACTAGCTTAGTTAAGCGCCCGTTGAATGCTAGTGCTCTTGTCCATGCAGCCTGATATGCAATTTTAAATAACAAGGTCCTTTACAGAAGATAAATGCAAATACGTTGTTACTATCTGATTTACTTTTCCTTACACATTTGGGGGCCAAAACTGATGTTCCTATTACATATGGACGGGATTTTGCGCTTGTCATCTTTGTTCCCTTGGCACAAATTAGCTATGATAATGTTGAAGGTTGATTTGAATTGGTACACCGAGTGCTCTCTATTGGAAGCATGGTTGAATCTCTAACCATCTCCACTGTAAAAGGTTCTTGCTACCTCTGGGTGCTTTTCTGCTCGGCATAATATATGTTAATGGATACACTGTTCCATATTTAATAAGGCAATTGTTTTATTTATATGGCCCTTAGACAGGCATCGTTCCTCAGCAATAGGAGTGCACGTTTCTACTCATCCTCCCTAACCCGTGAGGTTTGTTTACTGGGGCCTACAGTAGTTTTACCAACAGTGCACTTGCTGATTTAACCAAGTCACACCGAACCTGTTTTTTGCCTCGAGCTCCATTTGTTTTACCATTCGAACACCCGGTCTATAATATGCCTCCTTGAGTGTGATCTGGTAGGTCCGAAACTGGAGTTTGTATGTGTCCTGGCTTGCTGTCCCGTCTTTCAGATGGATTCGGCGCTAGCGTAAGACACTCCAGTATGTGGAGCGTTCACATTACAGTTCTCGTGGAGCTGCTAGACTAGCAGTGACGTGATCTGTTCAGTGTGACATCTGTCTGCTCTGTTCCCCAGTGGGAGGGAGGGAGATGCCATGCTGAGAGATGGGGAATTATACTGTGATTTATTTCTGTTTGGGGATATCTCAGAGATTGAATTATTCGGCTTAATCCCCTGGCCTTTTTTAACAGAAAGTAAACGAGCTTGAGAAGTGGTTGTTGGGATGAATGTGTCCATGGGAAGATGAATATATGATATACACTATAATCCATTGACTATAATCTAACAGTCTATGATATCCTCCATAGACTGTTAGATTATAGGCTCCATGCTTAACTACTACAATTAGGTGTTATAGAACCACAAACATTGTGTCATTATAGTTCCAAATACTAAACCTCAAATAGTAATACTTATGCATGTAGATATACTTGCATTTACACTAGGCATACAACTGCAGTATTACATCTGAAAACAAGCCAACATTAGAAATTATTGATTGTATTGTATGCTCTGGGATAATATTTATTAGTATTTACTTGTATTCTCAATTTGTTAAGATTCTTTTTGGTGTTAGATACTTTCACATTATTTGCCAATCTATATAAGTACAATATAAGTTATAAGGATTTTTTAATTTTTTTTGTCGGATGTTCATATTGTTGCTGAGTATTACTGTTAGAATCTTGGGGGGAAGGCAATAGAAGAGTCTACAAAAATCTAAAGAATGCACAATGGTTTTGATCAGCAGATTATTTTCAGAGATATTTCTTACTTTTGCATTGAGAAATGCTTATCAACAATAAACATTAAGTGACATATCATTCGCTGTGAGCACATTTTTCTCAAATGGACGAATAGTAGAAACCATCCATTGTTTTGTTTTTTAATCCATACATGCTTTTTTTAGGAATAGTTGTATGTGATACATAATTCATTACCACAATAAAATACATCTTTTAGTAGTATGTCTACAAACTACAGTTTGGAGATTGCGTAGCTGTCCTCAGTTGGATTCATTTGGATCCATTTCAGCAGACAAATGAATGATATATTTAAACTAAAAAGAAAGATACGGCGGAACATCAGTGTGATTCAACTCTTTTAAGTGAAGATTTAAAGGCCCCTGAATTCAGCAACCACTAGCAATATCCGCCAGATGTGAGCTTGGTAATGGACAGTGACACTAAAGTGCCACTGTCCATTGATGTGGATTTAGGTTTTAGTCTGTACTCGTGATTCTGAGAAACCGAATAAGCACTATCTTTATTTCTGTGATGGTATTACAATATCAAATGAAAAGGACTCTACTGTCGTTCAGATGCACATGAGGTTGACAGACCGAAAGCCTACGGCATTGTTCCTGTAATGTGAGATGTACCGTCTATTTTCCTCTATGGGCTCTACCTGAGCGACACAGATCCATGCCAAATATGGACATTTATCACAAAGTAAATAACTCAGGAAATGTAAGCACAGTGCGACTGCACATCTGTCAAAGTATCATTTGTATTCGTCTGTGGACTGTGGCAGCGTACCTTTTTTTATTGTTAGCGCAGGCTCTGGGGATGAAAGCACGACCGTGAGCTTAAGAAAGTATTTCTTGTGAGTGTTTTTTGTGTCTGAGTGGGTCTCGGTAAAAGTAGCAGTATCAGGTGTTCCAGACTCTCCAGTGGGTTGTGTGCGGGCCAGTACCGCCTTAGTGGTGTTTCTTCGATGGAGGGCTAACGTTCAGCCTGAGTCTCATCAGAGCCAAGCAGTCTCATTCTGTTAGCGACAGGAGTGTAGCTCTGTACACTGGCACTGCTTAATCTTCATGCTTCTGTACAATACAGAAACTACTTAAAATCCTTTTTGAATCAGTTCCCTTGCCTCCACTCCTGTCTCGCTCACTCTGTCTCTCTCATACATGTAGTCTCTTTCACCTGTCACTGAGTGATGACTCATAAAAAATGTAATATATATATAAATCTATATATATCTATCTATATATATATATATATATATATATATATATTTATATAATGTTTTTATGAGTTAATGGCAATCACCCTGTGACGGGTGAAATGAACAAAAAAAGCCAACTATGATCTTAAAGTCAACACGAAAC
This sequence comes from Esox niger, assembly GCA_016801105.1. Taxonomy (NCBI): domain Eukaryota; kingdom Metazoa; phylum Chordata; class Actinopteri; order Esociformes; family Esocidae; genus Esox; species Esox niger. The sequence goes on from JACXGJ010001977.1 coordinate 54,682, forward strand.
ATGTTTTGCGTGTGTTTGTTTTATTGTATTTTTTTTAACACTGCAAACTTTGCGGAGTTGTTACAGTTGTTGGTGTCACGGCACGCCGACTGCCGTCGTCACAACGTGTGATTTCAAAGGGCGGGTGTTGCACATGAGATGTGGGGACGGAGGATTCGAGCGAGGGGGAGAAAGCTTCCATAGGCTAATCAAAGGCGAGGGGTGTGGTGACAGGGCGTTCGTTAGGAACCTGATCTGTTCCCGGATCACGGGGCTGGAAACAGGCACTGCCTCCCCAGGAGCAACTGTATACAGGCAAGTGGGACTTGCAGCTTTTGTTGCCGTGACAGAAACTGCTGACTTGAGGCACCCTGGGAAAGTGGGTTCCGCGCAGACATGCTGCTGGGAATGTTTTCACTCGTGCTCCCTCCGCAGCCTGACAATCTCTCCATTTGAGCTGTTTACTACTCCCAGAGGCTGCCTGGGAAAGGGGATAACTGTCACTCGTCTTCCCGCTGCTTTGCGAAGCATCATGGCTGTGCGTCCTTAGTGCCGATAACAACTGTGTCCGTGTTGTATGTGGCTTTATCAATTTATTAGATCTAGCTCAACCAAGAACAAACATGGTGAAGGCTGTTCCCTTCCATCCAATGTCCGGTCAAGTCCAAACTGGTGGTTGTTCACAAGCCTTTAATCCATTGAGTTTGTCCTCTCCGGTCCTCCCAGCCTTGCCCCCTTTTAGAGTAGCATGGCCGAAGGGACCAGAGAAGAGGACCTGCATTAGCAGTACATATATAAGCTGTTCTGAGAAAAAATTACAGTAAGGTGCTTTGTGAGGTGGTCTTATTGCTTGTTAAAGTATGTACAAAGATGTCCCAGGTGTTTGAACGTTTTAGACCAGAGACACAGGCAAGACTGATGAGGCGAAACACAATTAGAAAACAAAAACAAAGGAGAGACCGTGGAAATGCGGGACAGACGGCCCCATGGCGCGAACGTACACACTCCCCTGTTGGGCGTCTCACAGTGAAGACAGGACGTGGAGGATGTTCCCCGTGGTGGACAACTGTTGATGTCAGGGATGAAAAACAGATATCTCTCTGACTGCCGATCAGATGACAGAGTCCTAGGGGACAGCGGGGAATAAAAGACCCACGCCTCTTTGAGTAGAGAGACACTGGTATGTATGGCGTGCCTAAACTCACTCATTACACTGGCAGCCCTTTGAGGCATGACAGAGAGAGGTTGCAGTGCGGCAGAAGTGTGTGATACAATATGGTAATGAAGGCAGCGACAATGAAACATCCCCCTGGTGGGGCCTTTGAAGCAAGACGTAGAGGTAGTGCATTGTGGCGTTTCCCTTTATCATCGTCGCTATCAGGAGAAAGAAAAGGAGTCGAGTGCAATGAGAAACCTGCATGTTTCAGCTCCCCATATATTTTTATTATCACTTGGCAGTGAACATTGTTCAGAAAGTCAGAGATGAGGTAGCCCACAGATTCGCCATTTCGAAATCAGTCTTTGTACTGTTATGATGTTACGCATACGCATGTTTGTGTAGTCCAGTGGAGGCTTGAATACATGTCCAGATGTGATGTGTAGGACTGGACCGACCCCTGACGTTGTCTATACCTGCGTTAATTAGTACGGAGGGGTTATGCTATTTGTCTTGATCATGGTAATACTAGTTTCATCACAATGACTGTTACTCACTCAGTACCTTGAAGACGAGAGCAAAAAATAGCTAACACTCATAAATAGCTAGAGGCTAGTAACCTGTTGTCAAAGGCTTGTTATCTGTATCACTTACTTTAGGTTCCACACGCTTGAACTGCGAAGTATTTCTACTGAATAGAAAATCCAAACGAACAGATAGAATGGTGGAGTCTCTGGGCATCTCTCGCATACGATACAAAAGAGTGCCTGGAATGGTCCTTTTTTTAGGTCTAGTTGGAAAGAAAGGGGTGTTTGGAGGCAATAGAAAACAAGGAGATACAGAGAGGGAGAAGGAGCACTGCTATTCGTTATAAACGTTGTATAATGTTCACAGCCCTTGTCGCCCACTGGCACTCAATGTACATCTATCTGTTGTGTGCCTTTCATCCTTGCATGTCCTCCTCCCCCTACCCCATCTGTATTCTCCTTCTTTCCACTGTGTCTCAGACCCAAAACACCATTAACCTTTTACTAATAGTTGTTCTCCATATCTTGGAACATATTGTCACTCCACATTCATTGTGCCTGAAATTCATTTCCACAAGACAGTGTTGTTTGGGCCAGAGTGCACCTTGGGACTGTGCTAAAATATTCAGTGCAAAAGCGCAAGCCTCTTTGTTGAAACTGAAGCATTGCTACTCCAATGGGAGTGCATGACAGATTTAGCGAATGGAAAATGCATGTGTGGACACAAACTTGTACTTTGAGTGCTCATGCTGCACATCTATCTCTGTGATAACACGATACTGTGTACGCGTGCGTGCACGTGTGCGTGCATGTGTGGAATAGAATAGCTGCCTGCTATCAGGGATGGTTTTCATGACGGCTGCATTGCAACCGTTTTGTGGAGGTTTGGAGAGGCTCCACGTGTCCCCTGTTCTCTCCCTCAGACACACAATCCAATCCAGGGATCCAATGAATGCATCTTAGAGGAACCAGGAGCAGAAAAGCTGAGGTGGATTGCTGATGTTGTTGTTTTCCTGTGTCTTGTGGCTGCTGTGGAGGCATAGCCGCACCTTTAAAAGCAACCAAACACTTTGAAATTTGAGGTGGAGAGATACCAAATAGAAGAACGCTATGCCTCACACAGCATGTTCTCTCCTTTCTTTGATAAAAGTGTGTCTGTTAGATTTATTTATCTGGTGTTGTGTGTGTGCGGGGGGGGCTGAAGCTGATCAACTTTCCGAACAGTTGTTGTGGGACACAATACATTAGAAATGTTAAAATAAAGAGAAGCTATCCTTTTTGCGTTAGCTGGTTTTCACATCTATTATAATGGTGATCATCGGTTATTTATACCAACCTAGAGACATGCTAGAATGGAATTTCTATAGTCACTCTTTAATATTTTGCAATGGAATCCACAGCCGGCTTTGCTGTCTATCCCACGGCCTTTGTTTTCATTTTGTTGACAAAGTATTATGCAAGCAAATAAGTCTGTGGGAAAAAATATGGAACCACTTGATTTTAAGGGGGAATGAGAGGGGAGTCAGAATGTGAGAAATGGAGAATAAAAAAGAGGATAATCTTGTCCCGGCTCTGGTTTTAGAAATTTAGTACAGTAAGCCTGATACTCATTTCATTGTTCTGGGTAGAAAATGGTATTGACATTTGAGCCTGTTAAACTGGCATTGACCTGTTGGCACATTTTATGAAGTCACAAATTTGATACGATTATAATAGATCTACAATGACTGGTAATCAAGTTAAAAATATAGACGCTAGACCATCCTGTTATCCTATCAGGGCTAATGCCCACGTGATAACAAGCAACATTTGAAGTGTCACATTAATTACAGGAATGTACATCTCAAGAAAACTTTATTTCAATGCTCTAAATCCAATGTAATGATTAGTAATGACCTAATACTTCGATTCAGTAGACAAAATTGTCACCGGTCACAAAAATGTATGTATTATCATGTATATTCATCTTGTTTTCAGGTAAAAAATCTAAATATACTTAAAATAATATAATGCTGCTTGGTTTTAGAAAATCTGAACATTAAGTAATTTGTCTTGTTCCATTGGCATCAGTGTTTTTTTCAAAATATAGTTACCTTTTCTTATTTTTTAAGACATTTTTTTGTAGTGTAGGTTCAGCTCCTCATAAAGTGTACCAATAACATTCATTGCAAGCCTATATAATGGCACGAGCACGTCCTCTCTGGCATCAGTGTTTGGCCAACGCCCACGCCTGAGAGCAACAAAACACGGGGCTGCAAAAACAGCGTGAGCGTAACCCAGTGGCTTCACCTTAATGGGGCGCGCCAACTACCAATCAGGCCTCAATTAGGGGGAGATACACAGGCCCCAGGAAAGCAGCACGGAGTGCGATGCCACATCATGCTACATCCCATGCTGCTCCCAGGGAGGAGGAATACAACCAGGGACAAAAGCGTGCAGAGGCTGCTTGACTTCCGCATGGCGGAACCCAAACATATGAAACTGCCAACAAGAGGCCAGCCTAGAGATTACCAGGCCAGCAATTTGGCAATTACAAATGACACAGATGTCCAGTCATTGTGCTAACATTGGGTAACAAAAGTTGATCTGGGGAAGTAGATGAATGGCCTAAATACCATTGCCAAAATAACAATCGATGGTCATTTCTCAGCAAGATATCTGAAAAGAATTGCTAAGGTGATACAGTATTCTCCAATAAATCGGAGCATACATATCTCACTGGAATACTCTTTATCTAGTCCCCCACAAAACAAACAACCATCCATGCGCTCACTTATAATAAGAGCATGCCAATGGTGTGTAACACATGCGCGGCCCACTCCTTTTTTAGTTTTGTTCCCACGACTCGGCAAGCCTCCGACACTGGGACTGCTACCATCTGTCCCGGGATCTCGTCAACCAAATGTCTAGAGAGCTGCTTGTGGAGCAGCTAGCCTAGCTGTTAACCAGCTCACTTAACTGATGTTAGCTAGCTATCGAGGTTCCTTGAGGCAAGTCTTGACAGCTTGAACCAAACCCTTGCGACTTGCCCTTGTGGCTGGGACCACAGACTGTTCTGGACTGTGGAAAGGGCTGTGGTTCCCTTCACCATTACCAGGATGGTCCTACATTGCTGCCATGCCTTGATTCAACTAACAAAAGCATGGATGATCTGACCAGTTAGGTCCGGGACCTTACAAAACAGTTTGTATTACCCCAAGGTAATGCTTGGTGAACTGAAAAGGGTCAAGTTTTGAGAGGACATGAACACTGTCTATTAATCCATGTCACCATGATCAGGGGAAATATAAATATGGCCTAGGTGACAGAGTCAAACCAACAGTTCCTAGGCAGCATTTGAGTGTGCCAAGGACTTGAGACGATTCAGCATATTTCTTAATGAGGACTACACAGAAAGTGTGCATCAGAAGCAGAAAATAACTTACCTCAGGCATGTTCTCTAATGCGCAATACTGTCGCCATGGATGGTTTAAGCTGCAGGCTCATTGTTCTTTATTACAATTTAGGTATAACAATGACCCATTGCTGAAACATTGATTTGAAGTAGTTGTCACTTTCAATTTAACCACAAAGTGCATTGAAGACAATGTTTTTCACAAACATGTTCTTTGTGGAAGTTAGGCAAATGTTTGAAATTAAAACAGTGAATTGTGATCCTTTGAATGTGTCTCAGTTAATACAAGCAAAGCCTAGCACAAGGCTTTGCTTGTTCCTTAAGGGCCTCAGAGACCACAGAATGTTAAATTAGACCACCTGAAAGAACGAGTGTGTTGGATTTAATCTCTGAAGTGATCAATTAACTCAGTTCAGTGATTGTTAACTCGGTTCAGTTCGATACACCTTGTTTACCAGGTTGTTTGAATTAAAATCCTGCACTCCCTATTTATGGCTCTCCAAGAATAAGGTTGCTTTACCCACACAACTCATAATTCCGTCTTACTAGGAAATCACAGTTCATTTTGGTAATTAGTATTTCAGTTATTTGAAATGAGTGAATAACCTATACTGTGATTATTCTAGTGTCTATGATAGTACATGGTCCTCAACTGACTTTGTTGTGGTAGAAATACAAACTTAATGCGCTTGCAGTTAACACTTGTATATGCATACCTACAGATGGACAAAAAGGTCATGGGGTGGTGTGTGAAACGTAGGCCTATTTAACCCATGGAGATCAGTGGGGTTTTTTTGTGTATATTTTTTTTCTTCAATGGAAATGTCAGATAGGTACAGTGCATTGTGCCTCAGGACAGTTGCCTTGGGCCTTTTATCTGTTGTTACAAATGATTTGCCACTTGTCTTAAACGAAGATAGAATGATGACAAATGCTTATAACTCAAGTCTGCGCTTAAAGCATATGAGCTCACTGAATTTCTGAACGAATCGTTACAGTATCAGAATTTGTGATAAACAACAAACTGGCCAAAATACAGCAACAACTATTAAGAGCATTGTATTTGTTGAAAAAACTCTTTCAGAACTAAACATTACTAAAATGTATATGGGATATAAATAGTGAGACCAGTAGTGAACAATGGTGAGCCAGTGGGTAGATTCCTGCTTCAAACGTTAACAAGGCTGTATTTTACAAAAACACGACTTGTGTCCTCATCCTGTTCCCTTACCGACTGAGCCCAGAATAAATTAGCTAGTCCAGGGTGGTTTAGGGTTCAGGGGAATAGTATGAAAAGGCTATACGTCCATCCTTGCCATAGCTGGACCGGGATAGTGAGATAGTTTGAATGAGGAAAATCGCAGGGACAAATAATTTAGCAGAAATATAAATTAAACATTAACTTTAAACATTACCTGTAGGTGTCTTCCTGTCATTCGTGCTTGTATTCATGCTACTAGTGCAGCAAACGTCTTACAAATGGTCCCTTTAAATGTATGTAAATATGAACATGTAGACTAACGTGTACTATGGTGTCAGCAAAGGAAAAAAAATATTCCATATAACAAAACCGTGACGAAGGCGATGGCAAATTTGACAGCAGTCCCTCTGAAATAGATTACTCACACCTCGCTGATTAGTCCCAGCAATCAACTCGGCTGGAGAGTGTGTGCCTTTATTTCCTAGAGATTGCTGGGGGAGACAGCTTGGAGACAGAAGTAGGTTAGCCGTAGGACCCATTGTCACTGTGTAAAGTACTGCACTGTGTGTGTACACTCCAGCACTTCAGAGGCAGAACAGACAGTTTATTAATGTCTCCCAGCAAACATCCTTCACCAGAGGGTATCTGCACGCGCTTGCTTGCTATGAATCATATCAAACTACATGCTCATTTCCCATGAAAGAGAGAGGGGTGGAGCGACTGATCAAGATTCCGTATGATGAGCACTGACGTTCGTGCTCAGCGATTTACAATACGCGCACGTCGAGGGGGGCTGGATTTGGGAAGAGTTTCTGGATGATATTGCATTTTAAGCATTATTTCTTTTCAGTGGTCACTTCAAAGCAATCGGTGTTCAGCTTTTGGTGGGGGGGGGTGGGGGTATGGTGAGGGCAGGTGGGGTGGGTGGCGCTGAATGAGACAGAGCAGGGCCGGGGGAAACTGAGAGACATTTTGGTAGGAGATCAGGATGTGGATTATGGAGGGGTAAGGTCAGGTATGTGGTAGATGTGTAGGGGCACTTATTAGAGTGGGGATGTTTTGTGATGTGAGACAAGGCTCAGTGTATAGCGAGGTGTTTAAAAGCTGAACGGGAGTCTAAGGTCTGAAGGCAGGATTTGAGTGCTGGCGGGGACATTGTGTCGGGTTGAGAAGTATTAGATGGACGGTGGAGCAGAAGGTCAGCGGTGGAATGTGTGGAGAGCAGTGTGAGCAGGGCTGGGCTGCGTGTGTTAGGGGATGTGGGGGGACTTGGGCAGGGTTACATGCTGCATTGCAGTGAAGACACCACACAAACACTTCTACCCTGCCCTTACTTCATCCCTCTCACTATCCTGTCCGCTATCAGTTGAGCCAAACAATGCAGGGTTTACCGTTAATTAAATTATTCCTTTACGTTCCAGTCACACTACATCTCTGAACTTCAATAACATGGTTTGAATTGAGCTGAAAATCTTCAAAAACACATACCCAGTTTTAGTCATTTGAATATTTGTTTCCTTTGCTGATGGACGAGGGGATACACATGAATAAAGCATGACTTATCAGGTTCAGGGATATTGATATAGACATTAATTGGGATCGACAGATTGACAGGAGTACTATAAAATAACAGCCGACTGATTAACTATTGACACATCCGCTTATTGATTACATATCAATATACATTGCACACCTGATTGTTTTGTAGGGGTCAAATTAGGATATAAATGGTTGAAAGGCATGGGAAGCAGCAGATTAGGAAAGCATACCCAATGCTCCAATTGGACTACAGTCAATAGATGGACTGAAATCTGACTTGCATGCCACATGTCTGCCAAACTGTTGACAAGTAGTCCAAGGATTAGCTCAGCTGCATGCTCTAGTCGCAGAGCAGCAAATTGATTAGAAGAGGAAATGGAAAGGAACCCAGAGTATTTTTTTCTTCAATCCATTAGTCCTCTTCTCTGCAGGGAAAATAAACTGTCTGGAAGTAGCATATTGAAACCCTTGATCAAAATGCACAGTCAAAATAAAGAAAACAGTCTATTTTTACCTCGGCTATGTTTATTTTACTTCATGCCAGTCAAAATGTCAGTCAAACATATCTCTTCACTGTCAGGCCTTGGAAGTACATCTAATATTTTAAGCTCCACAACTCATATTTATGACCTCGGTTGTCACTGTGTAATGTGTCTGATACATGTCCCTGAGTTACTGATTGCATCAGTGCATGTTGTGGATGGATTGGGTCAGGCCAGGGGTCAGAATCTTTATGGTGTTGAAGGAGCAGCGCAGGAATGGATAGCATTTCTCAAACCGAATTGCGGCAGTATCTGAAATTCAGAAAGTCAGCACTTGACTTGGGATAAAATAAGACAGAACTGTGTTCATCCAAATGTATGTGCTAAAGAGACTTGATCCATTGAAGTAGCCTATCCCAAACGGCTCTTATGCCTGAAAAAAGAACCAGAATGCAGTTTGCCTAAAATTAGAAATACTGTAACATTGTTATGGACCTTTCCATCCCTAATCAAACACTGCTGATAGTGATCTGGACAAAGCACATTTAGGGGGAATTTGCAGAGACAATTTTATCTCATATTACCTAGCAATGAAGGGAACAAATCTTACAATAAGTACAATTCTGCATATATGGTAAATCAGTGGTTATTCTATTTCCAGTTTTAAAAACATGGCTTGAAATAGCAATGTATTGCTGACCCATGAGCCAGGCAGATCCATCCGGCATTCTTTGTTATCAATCATATCAATTGGGCTTCTTGCTAAATCATAGCAGGTCACCTGAAGGGGAAGCTAGTGAGTCCGAAAAAAGTCGAATTTTGAATCAATAGAAACTTAAATTAAAACATCTGTGCCTGCAGTCATCTGTAACAATATAGGGAGAAACAGTCAGCCTTTTACAGCAGCTCAGGTCGATTACAGAGCAAGTCTTTCAAAATGGCAGACAGGATGAAGCCGCAGTCAAAAATACATCGCATACAATAAATCCACATGGAGATCGGGCAGCTGGTATGGGAATGGGTAGGTGAATCAGATGAGTGAAAAGATAAATGGTGGCCAGTGAACAACGAGGGATGAAGGTCCCATATGTACTCAATATTCCCATCTGCGTTGCTCTATCATGGATGTTGCTATTGATTCCTGTATTGCAGTTTCCACTTTGTGCAACAATGGACAGAGTCCCAGCAGGATTTATTTCTATGGTGCAGTAATGCCCTGAGGACTGCCTTAAGAAACCTGGGGTGAAGGCGTCGGATGTTTTTTTTCTTATTATTTTCTTGTTGATGCAATGAAACAGTCCAGTGTGGCTGGCGTGCTGCTGAACAACACAGGATGGAGTCGATATAACCTGAGTCATAGTCTTTCTATTTGTTTTTCAAGAACATCATACTATGTAGCAGATATACATACTGGTGGAACAGGTTGTCTTCGCGTGACAACCTGGCATTTCATTTCACTCGCCGTTCGATTTGCAGTGGCCTCTTAATTTTAACCCCTCTGTTCCTCAATCAAAACCTGTTTGGTCTGATCCAAAAGATGAGCTTCTGTAGCTCAAATTGCTGAAAAAGTTCATGCTGGTACTGATAGAAAGGTGTCAGAACACACAGTGCATCACAGTTTGTAGTATATGGGGCTGCATAGCTGCAGAACAGTAAAGGTGCCCATGTTGACCCCTGTCCACTGGGGTCCTGCCATTCATGGGAATGTTACTTTGTCACGTCTAAGCACGTCAATCTAAGCATCGTTGCGGACCATGTGCACCCTTTCAAGGCATCAGTATTCTCTGATGGCATTGGTCTCTTTCAACAGGATAATGCACCCTGCCACAAAGCAAAAATGGAAATGGTTTGAGGAACACAACAACGAGTTCAAGGAGTTGACTTGGCCTCAAACTTCTCAAAATGTCAATCCAATCGAGCATCTGTGGAATGTGCTGGACAGACAGTCCGATCCATGGACCTCGCATCTTACAGGACTTAAAGAATATGCTGCTAACATCTTGGTTCCAGATACCGCAGCAGATCTTCAGTGGTCTAGTGGAGTCCATGCTACGACAGGTCAGGGCTGTTTTGGCAGCAAAAGCGGGACCTACACAATATTAGGCAGATGGCGATAATGTTATAGCTGATCCGTGAATATTAAACAAATAGAGTATGATTACAAACATAAATATTAATGATGAAAATCCACAAAATTAACCACCAATCTGTAGAACACTATTGGTATTTAATATGAAGGTTCATCACCACAGTTACAAAAGATTCTGGTAAATTCAGTAAATTGCCATTACCTCGTAACCCTAACCCTGATTTAAGTCTAAAATGCTGGCTTTATCACATTCTGCCCTTGGTAAACAGTATATTTTTGGATATTTGCACATTTCATTATTTTTTTTGCAAACATTTAGGTATTTGCGTTCAGATTTCATCTCCAAACATCGGTTGAAAAACCAAGGCAAATATATCTAGTTCAAGGCTCTCCAACACGATCCACTATCATGCAAATGAAATGGTAAACTGTGGATAAATATTGGATCAGCCAAGGCATTTCCCACAGGTACCAGTCATGATGTGTTCCTTTGCCCAACAATTCCCTCCCGTCCTCCTGCTCTTACTGTAGCTTATTTGGAAGTCAGTGGCATTGCAGACTGCCACAGGGATGGATCTCCATTGAGAGCGATCACTTGGGTGGAACACTTTCTTACTACATCTGATTCATCTCTATATCCAGCCCACCCCACTATCCCTCCGCCCCACTTATCATCTACATCCCCTCCCAAACGCCTCCACTGACAAAAAAGAGACTAAAACAATACACCATTAGTTTTGTGGCAGGAAGCTAATGGAAAGAATATATAATGCAGCGAGCTTGGAGTTTGCCAGTGAGCATAACAAGGCGAGACGGTTTGTGCAGCAGTCAGAAGACTAATGATATTTAAAGCTATCTGACTGCAGAGAGACAGCCTGGCTGCTGACAGATGAAACCTTAACGGTTGCTCATCAGGCGCTAGCGTTTAACCCTGCATGAGCCTCAGAGCACATACGGTTTTCACACATCTAGAGAGGAAGCTCTGGCTCAGCACACACAAAGGACAGTGTTGGCTTTGGCGGAGGCAAGAATTAAGCTGCCGACCAAGCTTTATATCAAAAGGTAAAAGGTGCAACGTGTCATATTTTTATAGCGATGTGAAAGGTCTGAAAAACAAGATTCTATCCACGCTCAGATATTTGTTTTTTCTTGGTAGTTTCATTAAATGTAGTTGCATGCGTCTAGCTAACGAGCAAGCTCACGAGTACGCTTAGGAGCACAACTTTCAATATTCAGGAATGAACACAAAATATGACAGTTAGCAGAGCGGTGTTTCAGTTAGCTGTTTCACTGCATGACTGGGGTTCAAATCCTGCTTGCATGTTAGCCCAAGTGTCCAGTGGGGCGCGATACAGTTGACCAGGACCATCCACGTTTGGGTGGTTAATAACTGAATATGGTTGCAATGTGGTTGCATGTCTTGAGCAAAGCGTATCATGAGAAACAGAAGGGCACGGGATGTCTTTTGGAAGATGCATAGCTTGACTTCCACTGAGCCAGGCGAGTGGCCTGTGTCACTGATTGGAGACCGCAAAATTCTGTAAAAAAATTTATAAAAAATTGAAAAGAAGGTAATTGCCAAAGACTCACAGAGGCTCCATCCCAACCTATCCATACTGCATAGTCATCAAATTCTAGGTGGGGATACCTGGATTACCCCCCCACCCTTGTTGAGGCTCGTTAGAGGAACAACCGTTTTTTTCCCTCTGTCAGCTTCACTGAACCCACTGAGATGAATAGTCTGTCACCTCTATTGTTTTCACAAACAATAGAAAATTTCACTTGTCCTCTGTAGCTCAGCTGGTAAAGCGTTACACTGAACATTTTATTCCCCTGGGCCATTTGTACATAAACTGTATAACTGTTAGTTGCTTAGGTATGAAAGTCTGTGCCAAATGGCATTTAAACTGACGGCAAGCTATTCTATGATATTAACAAATTCTGTTTTGTAGATATCAGCTAAATATTTCCGTTCAATGTGTGCAACAAAAGCAGAGAGTGATTCTTCAAAAACATAACTGGGTGCTACTATGTTTGAAAGCTGCAGGCATTATCTTTCAGAAAAGTTCATATGTATGCATCTTATGCCATGCAGTACGCCACGTTAATAGGAGACCCGAGATTCCCTGGGCCTGTTGCTGCAATATAATGAAGCAGTGTTCTGTGTTTGGGGTCAAAAGATAAATGTACATTTAGGTTACTTGCAGGTAGATATGATTAAAGCCCAGCCTGTAACTGTTAATTATTACTACTGAATTAGATTACATGGGTTATGGTTTTAAACCACTTCTGGGTAGAAAGGAAAACATCAGAATTCGTTTGATCCTTTAGAGATTTGGTGAGGTGCTCATGTCAACCAGGGTTCTAAAATTAATTATAGATGTAGTATAAATGTAATCAAAAACATCAAATACATTTATATTAAGTGGTTAGGTGGTTCATTGCGTTACTGCCACTGACAATCAGTTGTCATAGAATAGAGCTAGAAAAGACATCCGGATGTTATTACTAAAAAGGTTGATGGTCTGTACCTAGATAACCCAATTGGATGTGTACTTACCAGTAAAGAAAATGTTGATATTATTTCAATGTATTTCATAGTTTGCTTGGCATATCCTTCTAACACCTCACCATTTTGGACCATTATTCTTTATACTATTATAATCAGAAGCCTATTACAATGATTTTTGCATTTTAATACACTTACCCTCATTTGAATATATTATATGCTTCGGTAAAAAGCACAGTCTACTGGTTAATTTGCCTGCAATTCAAAAGTGCTGAAATTAATTTTGATGCTCATTCATGTACTCTTTCTTTATTCCTTGCCTCCCACTTTATGCAACAGTGTCACCTCCAGGATGTGAGGTATGGACATAGCCATGTGGGCATCAGATGGCTGAATGCAGACACTTCAGCGTTTGGCGGGTTTTGGGTGACTATAATGTCTAAACGGTATGCTCTGTAATGTAGACATTTTGATAATATGAACGGGGCCTATGTGGTCAATTGGCTGGTTCACGGTATGTATGTTTCAACACTGTAGCCAATTAGGGTGTCTGCTCATGTTGCCAGTCTGTCTGTTTCACCATCAAACTCCGTCAACTGAGCTAATTCTGCTGTATGCATGGCAGAAAGCACCAGAGCCACAAGGGACATGGTTGCCGGGGTGCGTTCATTGAACAATTCCTTTTCTACACGACCATCACTGCTTAGGTGTGGAGAAAAGCAGCTTGTTGCCGAAAACAAAGTAAAAGTTAACTAGCACAGATGCAGCTGGAAGAGAGGCTTGGCAGAGGGATGTAACGAATGGAAGTGAGGGACAGGATGTCTCAAGGTAAAGCTGTTTTCTTCAGTGGGGAACTGGGACCTGAGAGGATATTGAAAGTGTCACGGTGAGAGTGATTTTTCTGTTTTGGGAAAGAAGTGGTAAAGGTAGAAACAACACTGCGCTTTAGTGCCAATGTAAGAGGGATGGCTTGCTGGTCAGTTCTAGAGATATTTGGGCTGGTTAACGTCTTTCATCTGACCCCGGTTCACTTTGGCTATCCATAGGGGACGGAGAGAGGCTAAGCGGCTGACAGCCAGCGGCCTCAGAGCTCCGACAAGGGCATGAGGATTTGCACTCAAATGTAGCATTGGCTGGAGGAACGTACTGTACACCCCCCCGTCTTATCGCGTCTGGAGTAATTTTCTGGAAAAATAACAGAAAGTGATGGCAAAGCTTCTTTCAGAGAATGTTGTGGCAAAGAAAGTGTTTAAAAGTGAAATGAGATTACCCTGCCCCAAGTCCCAAGTACTGACCCTACTTTGGATCAGTACTTTGGATCAGGATCTGGACTACAGATTGCCTATTTACTTAAGAGGCATTCGAGATTTCATAGGAGGCATTAGGGATGTAAACGGTGTAACAAAGATGCTGATGTTTAGAAGATGACATCTCCCTCTGCTAGAGCATTCTGGATTCATGGCAGTAAGACCTAGAGCCCCTCTGCACTCTACATCTATCGAACGGAAGTACTGAGAAAAGGCCCACATTTCTCTTTGCTCTGTCTATATTTTCGACAATACCTCCCGTGCTCACATTTCATGTTTCCTCTGATCTTTGCCACGGTCGTCCAACTAGCAAACCGCCGCCAAAGACAGAACCTTTCACTCCATCCTTTATTTACACCAAAATGTGTAGTATTTTTCTCCCCGCCGTGGGGATTTAATGTAACAGGGTCTAGATCCACGGGTCCAGGCCAGAGCAGTAGACGATGCACTCACACGGGGAGGTAGAAAGACAGTGGGCTATATATAGACTAAATCATTAGTGGTGCAGTCAGTGTGAGGAGGGAGGCGGGGTGGCGAGCTGGGCCTTGCTACAGCCACTGCACAGAAATACAAGGAATAGGCTGAGGTGAGAGAGACCACTCTGTCGTCTGCAAACAGGCATGTAACTCAACGAGGTGTCAGACACTATCCACACCAATGTCTGGCAAATGACAGCCGCAAGGAGGGCGGACGTTAGCCTGACAACATCAGATCTAGAATGGATGCCAATTAGCCTAAAGCTATGCTGCTGGATGCTTGGATTTGGGTGTGCCAAGACCAGCTTGCGTACCGGTAATGAGGAGTGCATGTGATGCCTTTGCTGAAACGTAGTTAATTGTCCTCCTGTTTCTTATCTGCTGGCAGTAATGCAGGGAAATGTTGCCCCTAGGATTTAGCTGGGACTACATCTGCCAGTTGGTTATCAGCTGTCTTACATCTGTTGCAGTGGTGTCAGACTGTAGCAAAAAACAGATAGAGAAGATAAAGAGTGGACCATTTGCATGTGTGATGCACTGTACAGGTGTTTTAGCGTGTCTTGCTTTTGGGTGTTAAGTAGAGCGCTAACCCATCAGGATCACCCTGTGTGCCTCACTCGTCAAGTTGGTAAGGCGTTAGGGGCGTCTGACCCGGAACGCTGTCCTAACACGAGCGGCTCTATTCACATTACGCTGGGGTTGTCGCTTTCCACCCCACCAATTCCCAGAGTGATCTGCAATTATAAAGCCTTCATTCTGTTTAACACAATGTGAGATCTCTGAATCTATCTCCCCATAACGCTTCACAATGCCTCACAACGCTTCACCCACTGTTCTGGAATGAGCCACTGGACTGACTAGAGCCCTGTTCAATGTGCAAACCCGTGTTGGGAGCTTTGAAGCGCTTAGAATTGTATTTTTTTCCACTGACTTTCATGTTAAAACTGACCAGTGTTCATATGTGTTTTATGTGAACGAGCAATGTTTCTGTGAATCTAACTGATTATGATGTATCTTAGGACGTCTCTAACGATTTCAGAATGAACAGTTGTGTCTGATATTCCCATTAGTATTCCATGCTTGTTTGGGAAACTTAAATAGTCGTGAAACAATGTTTTAAATACAATTTTGTAAGAGTTTGAGATAAGAAAGGTTCAAAACTAAAAGTTGAACGGAACATATCCTAAAACTGTTGGAGGGGGTATACTGTCGTAGACAAAAGTTTTTCCACTTTCTTAAAATAACTCACATTATGTCTAAGAAATAAGCATTTGGTCTCCACAATTCTGTTTCTCACTGTTTATATGGCACCCAATTATTAATCAAAAAATAGGCATTGACAAAATGATTGCCTCCTGTTTTTGGTAACACAGCTTTCGGTCAAAACAACTGCTATCAAAAACACTTCCTGTAACCGTGGATTAGCTTTCCTCACCTCTCTACTAGCAGTTTAGCCTTGCGTTCTTGTCCAAACTGATCCAGTTGTCATAAAGTTGTAGGATGCCTCAGAACTGCTGTTTTCAGATATCTCCTATTCAATTTGAGTAGGCATCAGATAGGATTTAGATCTGGATATATCCAGCTTTTTGTCTAAAGCACCAATCATAGGTGCATTTAGAAGTGTATTTGGAGTCATTGTCTTGCTGAAACAGCCATGAATTAATTATTTTCATATTGCGGGCGCCTGCAATTAAACACATGTGAGTTAATTTCTAAAGTCAAGTAGAATAACCAGCTTGAAAGTTAATTACTAACTATATCCAGAAGGTGCCAATAGCATTGTCTTTGGCATTTTAGAATTTATTTGTGGACTAAGTATTTAGTAAATAATTTTTCAGTTATTTTTTTTTTTCAACTGCAAACCAAGGAAATTCATACGTGTACCATCAAGTCCTTTAAGCTCAACTAACATACTTTTGAATTTCAACCGTCATCTAGAAGAAAATAAACTGTACTAAAACTGAAAACAATCTCTTCATGTAGCTCAATCTCAAAGCCTTTAGGGTAAGAGTCTCCAGCTTAATCTCCAATCCACCATCCCATTGCCACTGCCCTGGCACATTCAAATGTAATAGCTATCCAACATTGCCCCCCAGTAGGTGGTTTACAATTAATACACAGACCTTATCTTCACCTGGATGAGGAAGATATAGACGCTGTGGAGCGTGATCTCACTGTTAGAGCACAGAGGCCTTTGTATGGTGCATTTCCCTATGGATTAATCCATTTACCATGGCAGTGAAGTGCCCGTGAGATGGGTTGAGACGTTTACAGATATTACAGATTTACAATCTGTACACATTCCTACATAAACATACATACACACACGCAGACACGCACTCTTTTCCTTAAAATGTGGTATTAGCCCATGCCAAATCTTTCTGCTAACAAGGCAGTTTAAGAGGAGTCGGAAAATCTGTTGTTCTCGACTGATACACTTATATGCTTCTAGAAGAGACCTTAGGAATTGGTGGGCATAAATAAAAATCCATCTAGGCTTTTATAACCAGATTAATGCCAGACCTTTTTACTCATCACTGTTATGTCTAAGTTCATGTATCGACTTGTACGTCTCTGATGTCTGCGTTGCAGTTTGGAAAGTTAATGTCAGTATCATCTGATCAAATAAACCCGCCGGCATGGCTGTTCTGCTGGCTGACAGGTTTGTCTGGCTGACGATCACATCTGATGAGTGCGTGATAAATCAGTCTCATTGCAAGACGACACAGCACTCGTCTGGTTCATATGAATGGTCATGGAGTCATGTGTGTAATGTTTGCCAGTGTTGTGCTGGGTCTGTTCGACCATTTACATAGAGCGTGTTCAGACCGGACATGGTATAGACACATGGCCAGGTGTTATTCAGAAACACTCGAAAGAACATAGGGATTGAGTGAGAGAGCAAGGAAGAGAGAGAGGGGCAGTTATGGGATTGGATTAATTGTGTTTCTCTCTTGTGAATGGAGCACAATGAAGGCTTTGTCTTTTCTTAACTTATACAAGTGAGGGATTTGGGTATATTTTCTGTTCCACAGAGACATAGCTGGCCCAGTATTGTATTTGTGTAAACTAATGTCATAATGAGATATAAAAAAAAAAATGTTTGAGCTAGGCTACGTCAGTACAGAGGACACGTTGCGATTTCTTTCTACACCATTTGCTGTTTTATATTCACAATCTAACATTCAAGCAATTGCTAATCAGGGAAATGAGAGCACATGGCAATAATGATTTAAAGTGAGAAGAAAAAATACAATTGCAGTGTTTTTAATTTCGTTATTATTCTGTATATGATGGCAAATAGATTTAATATCAACCTCAGCAACATTTCTACCAAGCATATTGTTAGGTAATGAAACCAATGAGAGCATATGGGATTTTAATGAAAAAGTGTGTGAAAAGTGTTTTCTATGCAGATGCTAATGAGTATGACTGTGGATGTCTAATTATGTTAATATTGCAGAGACAGACAGAAGAGAGCAAAGTGAGATGGAAGGAAGAAGGGGAAGAGCAGGAGACTAGTTGAGGAAAAAAGTGAGATGTTTGAATCGAAATACTTTTATACAATACTAAAACATTCCCTTGAAAGCAGGCCAACCACGTCACTAACCCCAAGTTTATTAACCGTCAGTCTTTATTTGGATTTGGTCTGGGTGTGTGTGTCAGTGTCTGTGTGTGTGTGTGTGTGTGTGTGTCTGTGTGTCTGTCTTTGTCAGTAAGGACTTGACAGTGCTTCAGTTATTATGCATTGTTTCTGCTCAGCAAATGCAAATGAGCTGTGCCACTCCGGGGCATCTTCCTGACAACATGAGCATTAGTTCAAAGCAGGAGTTGGGCTGATGTAGTTGCTGCAGAGTTTATACCACTGTTTCTCCGCTCAGGTGTCGCAAAATAA